>JAVQJG010028325.1:0-13322 GCA_036024015.1 Craterocephalus amniculus
GGTGCAACGGGGTGGGTTTGTTTTGGGGAGTCATATAAAAAAGAAAAGATGACTGTATTGTATTTTCAACAATATGTTCTAACGAATTTTTTCAATAAAAAGACTTTGAACAAAAAAAAAAAAAAACAGACATTCATCTCACCCCTGATCTTGATGTGTCAGCACCACCAACAGGCCCCGGTACAGGTGGGTTGGGTCGGCGCTGTGGAGTGACAGGTTGTCTTTCAGTGTTTTGGCCGTCTGATCTTCCATCTGTCTGACCCGGGTATCTCTGGTCAGGGAATCTGGGATCATACTGAGGGGGGTATCTGGGGTCTGCGGGTGGAGGCTCAATAGGTTGTGTGATGGTACCACCCTGGGAGTAATGGCCTGCTCCGTTGTTTTGCGACTGATCTTGGGACTGAGGGTACAGAATCACAGGTGGAGGCTGGACTTCTGCCACCTCGTTCTCCTTTATATGAAAAACAAAGAGATCCAGAGGTTATGAAGCGGTCAGTGAACGTTACCATTTGCTGTTCTTATCTGTAGAACTTACCAGATCTCTGAAGAAAGGACGGTATTCCCCGAGCTGAGGAGGAAAAACAGCTGTTTAGTGACTTTTACATAAACTTGCCACTATGAACCAGAAACATGAGAGCTTCTTTTCATGATGTACACAACTGTACCATGACTTGTCGCAATCCATCGCGCACTCTCAAATAAAGTTCGGCCCTGTCAATGATGTAGACGAGACTGCCCTCGTCCTGGCGTCTGGCAGTGGCGATCATTGTGTTGTATGACCTCAGAACCGTAACCTGCAGAAACAAAGGAAAAAAACCTGTTTAGCTTTTCATTAAAAAAAATAAATGCCATATTTAACCAGCTGTGTTAAAGCTACAATACCATTCTATCATACCATACGATGCCATGCAATCCCCTTTCTCTCTGACCCAAGTGCTGTTACAGCCGTAACAATCATTAATGAATCAGGCTTACCCCAGAGGAGAGACCAGGACTTCCAGGTGGGCCAGGGGGTCCGGGAGGGCCAGGGACGCTGACAGCTTTGAATTATAAAAGCAGCTTATCACTTATTTGACTTCTAAATCCAGAGGCATTCATCTCATTATTGAAATACAAACTGTTGATTTCCAGATAACTACTGAATGAGACGGATAAACTAGTAAAATTAGTGGTGACTAGATGTCTGGTTTTCCACACACAGCCTCAAGGGTTGCAGCTAAATTATTTGTCTCAGAGCAGACTGACCTCTACCACAAGAGGGGCATCAGTGGCCTTAGAGTGACAGTATGATGGCAGGAAAGTGAGCCAAGGGTGGATGCAACAAGACTTTTTTCTTCCATTCATGGGAACATTTTCATTTTGCGGCGAGGAAAGGTTGAAACTGTTTTAGCTTCAAGTTTGCTTCAAGAGCTGATTAAATCAAATCAAAAAACATTTTAGCCACCTGGTGGCATGCACATCAGGCTGTAGATGCTATAATCATGACTGGCATTACTGCTCTTATTTTCATAAGAGACAGCCAGGGTTCTGATAAGAACCAGCAGGAGAAATCACATTTCTCCAGTTGTAGCTTCTCTTCAATGGCTTCCTGTTAAATCCAGGATAGAGTTTAAAATCCTTCTTCTCACATATAAAGCTCCCCACAACCAAGCTCCAGTGTATATCACAGATCTCATAGTTCCTTATGTTCCTAAGAGAACACTTCGCTCTCAGACTGTAGGTCTACTGGTGGTTCCCAGAGTCTCTAAGAGTCAACTGGGAGGCAGAGCCCTCAGCTAGCAGGGCCACCTGTTATGGAACCAGCTCCCAGCTTTGGTTCGTGAGGCAGACACACTCTCTACCTTTAAGATCAGACTTAAAACCTTCCTTTTTGATAAATCGTATAGTTAGGGGTGGCTATAGCCATTCCTTAGTTATGCTGCCATAGGCATAAGGCCCATTTATGCCCCTTGACGGACGTAATTGGGGACGTCTGTTCCAAATTTTTTCATGCGTCGCTCTTTTCATGCTTCCATGCGTCTTTTGTGTTGCTACCACTGACTTCCACTAGAGGGCAGTGCTGACTTCATAGTTAACTCTGTGATACAAAGTTAGTTTCGGACACCGGTCGGTGGCACTACTGCGCTGCTATAGTTGTTTCTAACCACCAACACTCCCTGAACACTTGCAGAGCCTTATTTCAAAAGGTTTTGCAACTTCTAATGTTTTCGTTACCGTCTTCATTCTTCTTCTACAGTTCTCTTCCTTTTGCTGTTCTTCTCTGGTTTGTTTCTACTCAACTATGGTCAATATTGCCACAGCAGTTTACGGTGGTATTACGCCATCTTGTGCGTTGAATGATAGATGTGTGATTCAGTGCTTTTAAACAATCTGAGGAAAATTCGGAACTTTGATGCACAGGAAAAAAAAAACTTACGATAATTGGGCCTATAAACTCCAGGAAATGAAGTAGAACCTGGGTTTCCTGGAGGTCCAGGTGGTCCTGGAGGACCTGGGCGGCCATCATAACCAATCCCTGGCGGCCCTGGAGGTCCTTGGGGTCCAGGAGGACCCATTATAGACTCTCCCTTGGGACCCTAACACAAATGAAAAAAGAGAAAGGCAGGAACATCACGTGCTGAAGATATAAAGTTTCAGGTTTCAGGTTCTTTCAGTGAAAGTGAAATCAAAAGTCTTCTCTGACTCACTGGTAAGCCAGGACTTCCAGGAGGCCCTTGTGGGCCTTGTAGTCCTCCAAAACGTGGGTCATAATATCCACCACCGGGCTCTCCTTTCTCACCCTTCACACCAGTCTCTCCACGCTCTCCTTTCAGTTCGTTCTGTTAGAAGATATTTACTGTTATGATGGTTTTTCTTGTCGTATCGTGCACATCGTGAACACTCAGAGACACCACCACTCCTGTAGCAATGTGCTAACTTACCTTTAATGCGTAAATATCAAAATTAGAAGCAGTTCCTGAAAAAGAAAGAATATGCTTTAGTGAGTGAAACACTCCTGCAGTGTGGAGGATACAAACATGTTGAACCTGAGGAGTTACCTGGGATCCCTGGAAGTCCAGGTTCACCACGGTCTCCTTTTTCCCCTTTGACAACTACAATGAGAGACAATATGTCATAAACAAACACTGAGAAACACATTTTGACTGGAAGCACTGCATTTATTCTGCAAATTTATCTTTTCATTCTTAAAATCTCTTATTTTACTCCAGAATCAGTTTTGGTGCTAAAACCACCACAGCATGCTGGGACATCGTACCTGGGTAATTCCTTGATGTTTCATCATAGCGCTATTAATAGAAAGACATGAAACAGAGGGACAGATTTAGTCTGGGACAGATGAGAGAGAATAACCCTAATATATTTTACAACAAATTAGAGATGCATGAAGAGAGTTCTGTGACCATGGGCACTTACATTGAAGCGATCTAAAGGAAAAGCTGGCCCAGGAGGTCCAGGTAGCCCTGGTGGTCCCGGTGGACCAGGGACTCCCTAATGAAAAGACAGTAATGTTAGGGTTTGTTTGGGTTTTTTCGCTGTTAAGGTTCAGAATGACTTGGTGACAACAACTGGAAACAACTGGGACCTCATGTACGAAGGACAGTGTAGCTTTCACAATAAAAGATGGCATGCACCCAGAACTGGGAGAGTTCATACACACAGAAAATTCAGATGTTAATCTGATTCTGCACAACAAGTTTTGTGAAAGATAATAATTTTCCAAAAGATTTTATTAATTTGGGTGGGTTTCGACTGAAAAGAAAAGTTAATTTTGTAACCATTTCCAACTCAACAAGCACCGCTTCGCCATGATTTACGTTCAGAAACATGATCTTCAGACCTGTTTTGAATTAAACTGCATCCACTCTCACTTCAGGGAATTAAAAAAAACTTTTCTTAATTTCACCTCAAACTAACTGCAAATGTGTAATTATTTCAATTTAGACCCTAAACTCCCCTCAAACAAATGGCAAAATGATTTCTAATCCTCTAGTGATAGTAAGCCCATTTCGATTGTTTCTTTTCTACAGAGCTAGTGGACATGGCTCCTCTGGCCCCTAAAAAAACTTTTTTGATAAAGGGCAAGTCAGTGTCTAAGACGGCTTGAGCTTGAAAAGTAAGGAAGATGATGTGAACGTTTCTTTATTAGTTTCTGCCTTCATAAGATATTGGCAAAATATCAATACTTACGGGATAGCCATAACCAGATCCTCCACCCGGATCTCCTTTCTCACCCTTGTATCCATTTACACCAGGGCGACCCTGATGGAGAAAGTTGTGATTATTTTTATGTCTGCATTTACAAAAAAACATAAATGAAAGGGAATTACACCAAACTAACAATGTGGCGCAAGTCAGCAGGATGTATCAATGTACCTACAAACAGACAAAGGGACACTTACGGGTCTTCCAGGCATTCCAATTTCACCCTTTAATCCAGGAGGTCCATATGGACCCTAAAGAAAACCATCATGAAATGAAAGACAATATAATTTGGCTTAAGAATATTTGGAATTAAAGTAGAAAATCTTGGAAACAAACACTTACAGGGGGTCCAGCTGGTCCTGAAGGCCCTCTGTCTCCCTGCAAAAAGGCAGCAGAGATGATAGTTTAGGACCACACAACCAACAAAAAGGAGCTGGTTCAGACGATAATGCAGTCTCACCTTTGGACCAGTGAGGCCCCCCAGAAGCAGAGGATTTCCATCAGGTCCGACTATCAAGCCCGGCTCTCCTTTCTCGCCCTGAACACACGACAGCAGCGGTGAGACGTCAGAGTCAAAGACGGGATGTCGGCATGGTGATGAACAACCTCATTAACAGCTGAACAAAACAATGAAGTTTACCTTCACTCCATAACCTGGTGGGCCAGAGTCACCTCTGTCCCCCTTCGGTCCCATAGGACCCTGGCAGATAAATGATAATATTTGTTTATCACATCATACTGCAGAAACAAACAAAAAGGTCACTTCACAGGAGGAAATTTGTTTTATTCATATGAGTTTGAGCCATTATAATAATCCCACACTTCATCTCAGCTGGATGGAGCTGAGGGTAGACATTTATTTATTTCTTCTTATTTAGAGGAAAGGAAGCAAAATATTCTGACTGATAATCAGAAAAACATTAGTTTTTTTTTTCTAAATTATAACAACAAAGAGAATGTAGATTATACATGTTTACAAATTACTTCTCCATGCACAATTTGAATTTATTATTTAAGTATGAGTGATGACATTTTATAAAACTTGTCATGAATTCGTTTATAATAAGAAATAGCATCACTTTAAATATGATAGATAATGTAGTGTGAATAGTTTAAATGTACAGCAGGAAAATAAGGCTGAGAAGGTTTCTGATCATATCTATGTGGTTCCAAATAAATTATTTACACACAGTAACATGTTTTACAAAGAGACTCACAGGAAATCCTGCTCTTCCAGGTAAACCAGCCCCCCCCTGCACAGGAAAAGAGAAATAAATGGTCACATTTATTTTATTTCATGTATTTAAGTTTGTACAATATGTCCTCAGCGATTCTTTGAATTTACTAATTTTACTAGTTACTAAGTGTTGTAGTTATGGCTTCCAGGTTTCTGATCCTTCTGTCCTTCATCATCTTCATTGCCCATCACTATTTTTTTGCCATTGTTCCCATCTGCAGTTTTTCCAAAGTTGATCATAAATCCTTCCATCAGTCAGTTATTCCCGTGTCTTCAGCGCCTCCTGTTTATCTCTGCTTCTACAGTATGTCTACCTGCCTCCAGAGTCCTGAGTTCAGGTCCTTCCTCTCCTGATTATTACAGTTGAGATGCGGTAGCTGTTTAAGATCACTGTCCTGTGCTTTAATAATAATAATGTACACTCAATTTATCCTCATGACTAGCTCAGAGCTCGCTGGCTTACTGATGTCAGTCTTCTACAGAAATGAGGCCTTTTTAATGGCCTAACAGTTTCCTCAGGTATGCCTTTTTCATTCTGCTGTGCTTTGCAACTCTACTTTTAAAGCCAATCAGTCTGAGCTTCATCTTTTAGAAACTCTGCCCCATTTTCACATCTTCTAGATGTTCTGTGGTGTCAGAGTAAAAGGAATACACACCTGAGGGCCGGCTCTACCGAGGGCGGTATCAAACTGTAGAGAGGGCAGTGAGACGTTACCATGGAGAGGAAACTCAGCTTTGTCGCGCTCCGTGTGCGAACTCTACTCACGTTGTCAGACGGCTGATAGATGATTTGACCTGGTGGTCCAGGTGGACCCGGTGGACCCGGGAGTCCTGTTCCATCTCGACCTGGTTCACCCTAACGCCAACAATGGATAAATAAATGAAGATCAAGAATGTCCCCAAAAACATACGACAGTAAGATGAAGTTTATTTAATGACAATGAATTTTTTACCCGCTCTCCTTTCTCCCCTCCGTCACCCTTCTGTCCCTGTAACAGGAAATAGAAGTTTTAAAGACAAGACCAACTCATATAACATAAATATTAAAATGCAATGTAAGAGCTGATCCTCAAACAGTCTCATAGCAGCATCCTGCCATCTCACATTCAGATCTAAAGAGACTTCTCTAAATGTCTAGACGAATGCTTAGCCTGATTCAAACCTGATTCAAATGAATGAGCCACTGTGATTGGCTGTTGGATCTATTTGATTTGAATCAGGTGTGTTGAAGGAGGGATGAATGGAAAACCTGCAGGAACGGGCTCTCGAGGACCAGGGTTGGCCACCCCTGTTCTAAAGGGACTCAGAAGCGATGCCTCACTGATCTACCAACATTGTGTCTAACTGGATTTAGTCATGTCTAGATTTCTTGCTACCCCCGCTGAGGTATCGATGCAGCTCCAGTAAAGGGCACGGTTCTAGTTGCAGCTCAGGGTCAACTGGTCTCAGGATCTTCTAAAGCATGTCTACTCCTACTTGGTCCTATTGTATTCTGATGTGCTGATCATTTCTCTCCCAGACTCTTCCTCACTCAGTTGTTGGAGTACAACCAAAGTAATTCTGCATTCATTCTTCTGCTTCTGTTCCTTTTCTTTTATTATGTTTTCACTGGCTTGGTTGTCTGTCTGTTAGCAACTGATTTAAAAAAGTTAAGACAGATTTGACAGGAAATATCAGAAATGGAATAAAGGGAAAAATGATTATAGATGATCCAGATCACCGTCTGATCCAGGAATTTTTAGATAGGGATGATTAAGTCATCAGATATGCCCAGCATCACTGGGAAAAATGATCATCATGGTAGATGTTATAATCCCTCAGTGTTTGTTGACACTCAGGATCTGATGCTGATCCAGAAGGTTCAACATATAGGGAGAACTGGTGAGCTGCTTGGTGTTTCTTCTAGTTTTAACCTTGTTTTTAACTACATACATTTTTTTCTTTGTTTTCTACAGCCTGTTTCAGGACAATCTTACTGTTTTGTGGCTGTGCTGTTTGTTGGTTGTACAGTCTCACATGGGAGTAAAATCATTTCCCCACGTGGGGTTAATAAAGTATTCTGTCTTTCTGTTTGTTTACACTACCGGAGGTCCAGGAAAGCCGTCCAATCCTGGTTGTCCGTCTCTTCCTGGAGAACCTTGGTTTCCCTTTGGACCTGATATGCCTGGTAATCCGGGTTTACCCTGGAAAGGTAAAGTCAGGTTAATATGTCTTGTTCTGACTTCTGGTCTGGCTGAAAAGCAACACACAGAGGTAGGGATGCTCCGATCATACTTTTTGCCACCGATATCGATACCGTTCACCTTTGAGTGCCGATCATGGATACCTATCACATTGCTGTAACTTTTAATTTATAATTTTATTTTTAATTTTATTCAATTACAGTGAGGTGTTAAACTCAGCATAAAAAAGGACTGATGTTTGAGCTTCGTATATATAACTTAGGGGGGATGAGAAACCTTCTTTAAGCAGACTTTTTATATAAGAGCACACAGTCTGATGGAGGACTGCATCTTTAGAGCTTTTCTGTTTAGGTATCACGTAGCGGGGCTGTAAGTGCGGGTGCAGTTGGTAAAACCCAGTTTCCTCCACCACTGAGAATGGGTGTTCGTCTAGCCCGATTAATAAAATCGTTTTTGTGGTTATTTGCTCAGCTTTCTGACTGTCGGGCTCATCTGGATGACTGATAATAACTGTTGGCTGCGTGAGTTGCGCTCTGGCTGCCGCTCGCGTCTTCGCATCTGACTCCGTCAGCTGTTAGTTCTTTATATGTCGTATTAGATTTGTAGTATTGAAGGATTTTGACACGCTTCTCCTGCGAGGTACTTTTCCGTTGCACATGTTGCAGGATGCAGCTTCACATCACGGTGTAGATGTTCCACAAGGCAGACATGTTTGTTTTGAATTTGCTGCCGCATGCACGCGGGGGAAAGCGGGAGCTACTCCACACCGCACACAGTGCTTCTGCAGGCTGCAAAGTATGAAGTATCTGATCGGGTTTTGTGATCGGCAAAAAGAGACGCTGATCGGCGAACACCGATCAAGTACTTTTTTACACAAATCGGGCGATCGTGATCGGTGGCTGATCGATCGGAACACCACTACACATAACTGGTCTCTTTTGGAAATTTGTCATTTGGATGTGGACCAAACCAGAACTGAACCATCAACCAGAATCAGTACAAACGTGTCAGATTGGCAAGGCCGTGCAGGGAGATGTACTTACTGGGTGTCCAGGTAAGCCAGGAGGACCCTGAAAACACACATTAGTCTTAGTTAAGTAGAAGCTTGTGTTCATTTCCCAGTAAAATATTCACACATAAAAAAGCCTGCCACCTCTCGCCTGATAACAGCTGGAATAGGCTCCAGCCCTTCGACCCTGAATTGTATTAAGCCTATTTCAAACCTTAAACAAAAAGTATCATATAGATACAAAATATTGTATAGAACAGGGTTTTAAGCTAAATAAAATGATGCAGTATGTGTCTGAACCTGTATGTATAAATTATGATACATTAGTCATTGTGGGGGTAAAGTCTGTACAACACAATGCAAATCAAGTTTCCCTGCATGAGCAGAAGTCCCTCCACACTTTCCCTCTCTGCAGATCGTTAAAAATCCATCGGTGTCATAGATTCAATTTCAATTTTTAATTTCAGAAACAGTTCAATGATAACTAAGTATTAGAACAAATGTAGATATCATCTGCTGATCAGGCAACAACCCAAACTATGACGGGACACTGAGGTCTTTGCTTTGTGCCTTCGTCCATCTGAGAGAGGAAGAGCTGACTGCACTGTGCTGCTGCTTCTTTGCATTCACACTTATTGTTATTACGGCCCCGTGTTTTAGGTGATTTTAGCACCCTTGGCACACCTGTTGTAAATAGTTTAGTTTAGTTTTTATCCTGAGTTTTACATCATCTTACGTTCTGTTTTATGTGAAGTAATTGATGAACGTGTCTGCTGTAAACCGAATTGTCCTTTCGAGGGACAAACCAATAAACTAAAACTGACCCAGGTGACCTGTTGTACCTGTTGGCACCAGACATCCATGGGCAGGATATAACAAATAAACATGTACTTTTCTCCTTTCCAAGAACCTGCATGTTACACAACCTTTGGGAAGATTATTGACATTTGAATGATTTACCATTTCAGGCCAAAATCATAACAGTAGGTTGAGTAAACATTATTTTCAAACCAGTTGCAAATGAAGTCTATCTTTGATGGCACACTGCACTCCAGCAGCAGAAGATTCGGCAACCAAAACAGTCAAAAGAATTAGCTGGTCCAGAACAAGTCTTTTATCCATAATAACCTGTTTAAGGCAAAACATTGAAAACTCAAACCATTCTCCCAGTGCATGATCAAAGTTGCAACTGTTTCGTATCTTTGCCTCAAACAGTCGGCTCGATGAGGATGCTTTAATTCTGCTCTGAAGCTGAACTTCCTCTGTGACCACCAATACGGCTTCTTCTTTTCTTTTCTTTTAATCGCTGAGCTAAATTTAGGAATACTGATGAACAGGCAGACTTATTCTCTTGTAGCATTTTTCCTCGCTACAGTCTGTGAATAATCACGAGGAAGACAATCGAGGCTTCAACATTAAGCAAAATAATCATTTTGGCCATAACTGTGCAAAGATCTGGTCTCAGATGCACAATTCTGATTGTAATACCAGACTGACAATTTTAGTTTATCTATTCCTTGTGTAAAATATTTTCTGTGCTTTTAAATGATTTATTTCATGTTGTGTTCAACAGGAATGTGTGTACCTGTAATCCTTCTGGTCCTCTGATGCCTGGAAGTCCATTAGTGAAGCTCCCACTGGAGCCCTCCATGTCATCCTGAGGAAACACCAAAAGGTTTTATCACAAACTCGCAAAATACCTCTGAAAACATCCTCTCTGCATGTATTTCAAGGTCAACTGCTTCCATGATCTCATTTGTAAACTTTACCCAGACTCCATCCTGGCAGATATAAAACACCATCCTGGTCCATTTTCTGGGCTTACAATTGGGTTGCACAGCTCCATTGTTATTTTCTCCATGGTTATTTTCAGCTCCAGAAAGAAAGGATCTAAGTTATGTTGCTGTCTGAATCCTTATGCTAACATCACTGTGATATTTTGGGAAAATATTGGAGGAAGACTGAAATCGGGGATAAAAGTAGGTTTTATAAAAGCATTCATTCTGTTGCACTCTGAGCACACTTTGCATCTTATGGATTTAAAAGAAAGAAAAATTTATTTAGACCTAGATGGTACAGAAAATCTGTTTCTCCTGTCAATCAACGAGTCCCCATCATTGTCCATCCAGCTATAAAAAATGAATAAAAATCATCAAACCGACTAAATAACTAGTAGAAATCTGTGTTCTGATAGCTGATGAATCTGGGTTTAGATTAAAATCTCCTCACAAACTTCACTTCACAGGAACAACAAAAACTAAATTACTTTAAGTTATTTATGGACTTATCTGCCAACTGAGCGTTACAAAACATTTTGTTTTACACCATAATTACCAAGTTTTAAAAAAACAAAAGACTAAGCACAAGCACACCTGCTAAAACAAGCTAATTAACTCATTTCCCATAGCAGGTGTTGCATGTTTACTCTCTATGTCTGAAGTGTGTGTGTGTGTGTGTGTGTGTGTGTGTGTGTGTTTTGATCTCAAAGGTGAATTAGCGTGACAGAGAAAATAATATTAAGGAGGTAGGTGAAAGCTGGTAACCATAAGGTGGAAGATTTGCTATCAATTTATTATTTATTTTTAGATAATAGACAGGAATAGGGTCCATAAGCTTTTACAACAGACAGAAAGAAGCTGAAGGAGAGGCTTTCCCTCCATGGACTGATGATGAAAGTTGTATTCTCATTTTACTTGTTAATCCAAATTAACTGAGAGGGATTCATCTGCTGCCACAACTTTCTGCCTCGAGTCTTTTTTCCTTTAGAAGAGTTAAAGTTTGTCTTTCCACAACATACTAGCACACCGGACGGGACTTGTTTTGTGACCAAGCGGCATTATTGTGTTCAACTGAACACATAGCTCTGCGGTGCCCCTAGAAAAAAAACAATTTTTGGTACCAGCCGGTACTAAGAATCCATCCCCTTTCTTCTTTCACATACTAGCATTCTTTCATGTGATTGGCTGCATGGTGTGACAACCAAACTGAAGTTCCACCTTTAAAGGTTGGGTTGCCCTGACAGGATTCGGCTCTTTCCCTTCACAGAATCCAATTTTACAAATGGCTCATTCATGAATGTTTGTGATTTTAGAGATTTGAACATGAAATGTGTAACATGTCCTCCTTCACTACTCCCTGACAACTGGAACATGATGGAGGTACTGAAGTTTCGTGTCAGTTCTCTCCTGATTCTTTTCTCGACTCTGTCAAAGCATCACCACAAACATCCGAACATGAACTCACAAATCCAACACGAAAACTTGGTCCTGGAGGTCCTGGAAGCCCAGGAGGCCCAACCGGTCCCATGGGGCCTGGCAGACCGGCCAGTCCAGCTTCTCCTGGAGGTCCTGGTAAACCCGGTGCTCCTTGAGCTCCCTGAGAAGAAATTAATAGATGGATTTTATATTTCATTTTATTAAACTAAACAAAAGTGCATTTTTCTGCAAAGGACTGATATTTCCCAGCATGCAGCTATTAGTTATGGTAAATGTGTTTTTTAATCAAATTAGACACTCTCCTGCACAACACACGTGCTCATTGTGTTTTTGGGTGCAAATTCAGGCAGACATCGCCAAAAGCTGAGGAAAAAAAATAAAATCATGGCTAGCACTCAGATTAGACTGCAAGTCTGTCGCTGATAATGTTTGAGAAACATTTGCATTTTGTTGGAAAGCACAAATCCTCTTTGCAGGCTGAAAAACTGGAGCCTGGTTACCTGCAGACGGGAAGGCTTAGGAAAGGATGAAGAGGAGGCATGCAGGGGAAGGAGATTGGAAAGAAAAGAAAAGTAGGAACTTGGCTGCAGAAATGAGAGGGACATGTGTTTCCTTCTCATTACCCCACTGGCATCATCTCCTCCTTCTTGTTACCCCAAAACATGAACATGAACTTACTGTAATCTCAGGAAGTGATCTGATAAAAACCGTTAACATTCAGCTGTGGTTTACTGAGTGGACTGCTTTATAAACTGAAAGCAACATTGACTTAAAGTGGGAAAACCAAAGACATGAATTCACACCTTCTCTCCGACTGCTCCTGGGAGACCCAGCTCGCCTGAATCACCCTGACGAAAAAAAGAAAAGAGAAGACTTTGACAATCACAACAGAAACATTGTTACTTATGTGCAAGTAAATATGCAGCAGCTGAAGGTCCAGATCGTGTTCTACGAAGCAGGATTTATTGAGGTAAATTGAGGTTGAGTTTGGGATTACAGGATTACAGGTATTGCAAGACTGGTTCACCTCTGACTGGGTTGTGTTACCATGGCAACATGGTTTTCACACAGGTGAAAGGTCTGCCTCAGTTTTCTTAAAGCATTAAAAAAGTGTGTGGATGGTGAGAGAATCTGCCCGACTCCTTAAAGCAGATCAATGCCAGTCTGGGTATGTTTACCATGCAGTGCGAACCCCAAAGCTGTAGGGGGAGCTCCAGAGCGAGAAAATAGGCGACAGACGAAGAAGAATGTTGTAAAAAGAGGCAACTTACGGTTGTCTCGAACAGGCTACGGCTAGTTAGCATGGCTTCAACGGCATGTAGTAAAAGTAATTATCAAAGCAGTATAAAAGCAGAAACCGAATCGCAGAGTAAACATGCATATTTGTCCAAACGGATTTACGACCGGCCTTATAGCGCTAGTCTCGTGTATCGCGAGACTTCCAAACCAAAACAAGCGCGAGCGTCAATGGGCTA
>JAVQJG010028339.1:0-19435 GCA_036024015.1 Craterocephalus amniculus
TATATATATATATATATATATACATACACATATATATATATATACATACATATATATATATATATGTACATATGTATATATACATTATCTATACATTTGTAGGGGATTTCTCAAGTCGACAAGTCAGGTCATCGTGATGTCATCAATAATGAAATTTTAAAAAAGCTAAATTGTAAAATGTTTAAGATGTCATTTAAATATTGTGTGTGATCCATGCATGTGTGTGTATTTCACTTTGTCATATTTCTAACATTGTGTGGGCTCTAGTTTCCTTCATTGTACAGCAGGTAGATGAGAAAGTGGGTCGGGGAGACGCCGGGATCGAACCTGGTCTGGCTGCACTTTTCCGGCGGTTGTTATGCCAGGCAAACTAAACGCAACGCTCGCAGGAGCGTTCAGCTACAACAAAACCAGTTATTGTGCTCATCTCTCCATCTGGTCTTTTCGTTGGGGTTTAGTAACTGTCCTGCTCTGTTGTCTCCTTTATCGGTGAAAACCTGACTGCTTCCACCTCTAACCCAAGGTGAGGAGGCAGAGGTGAGGTGATACCTCCTGGGTGAAACAGACACCCTAGCCTCAGGGTTGATCCCTTCTCTTTAGCCAACAGTGGTGAAGCTGACACAGCAGCTCTCTGCTGGAACTAGAGGAACTGTGTGATGTTGATTGCTGAAGCTAGTAGCAAAAAATTCACCGTTAAACAGTTCCTAACAGCTAAATCTGCTCTAATGTCCCTCTCCCATCCCCACCACTGTGCCTGGTAGGGCTGGGCAGATCAATCCAAATAGTGATAGTATCAATACCAAGCCTAATATCAGTATTGTTTTTTTTATACCAGCGTGATGAGATCAATATTTTTCTTGCGGAGGGTTTTGGAGGCAAGTAACCAAAGAATATTAATCTGAACCAACAAATATCAGGCTTTACTTTTGTTACACTAACCTGCACTGCTAACTTTATTCTTTTAAACAACTGCATGTGATAGAAGTAAATAACAATTTATTATTTTGTAGCATTTTTGTTTTTGTTATGTTATATGGTTTACAAACAGAAAAAAACTTAAATTTCTCACTTCTGCCATTCAATTTATTAATGAAAAATGTTTCAATTGATAATAAATCCATATAGTGTTTTATTATGATAATTCACATGATCAATTATTAAAGGCTAAATCGTTGAATGATTATGAAATTTCAAGCCAAATGTAATGGGATTGTATTGGAATCACTGATTCTTGCTCTGGATTTACTTGTGTTGCAATATTGCCCAGCCCTGTGCGTAAAAACCAGCTGATGTGTTCAGTGTTTCTCTCCCCTTCTCTCTAGCTCGACCATTACATGGACCACAATGTTCTTTTAACACAGCGCAGTAAACAACACCATGTCTCAGTGCAATGAGATATAATTTTCCTCCAACCCAAACATTACTTTAGTTGACTTTTTAAAAAAGCCATCAACTTTAGTGGTAGTTATAATCTTCAGTAGAGGATGTATGAGGTGATGTAAATAACACATTTAGCAAGGGAATTCCCCAAAGGGTCACATGGCATCTAAATATTCAAATATATTCAAAGTGCTTAACATAAAACATTAAAAGCATAAAAGCATAGAAGACAGTAAAATCATTTAAACACAAAATCATTGAAAAGATTAAAAGCAAGAGAAGTTAAAAGAAACCATGCGATTTCATTCGTAGATACATGAGAAAAGGAACGTTTTTAACCTGGATTTAAAAGTTTCTACATTTGGTGAAAGAAGCAGCAAAAAAAGAACAAACTTGTATTTCCACCTGCTTGGGACAGGAAAATCTTCTCTTAACTCTGCTCTTTAATTTTTTTAAATCATCTTAGCAGTGAGCTTCTGACAGCAGTCCCTACTGCAGTTCTAAGCGTTGTGTTGGTTGTGTTAATTGTCAGTGGCTCCCCAATCTGCATATTCCCAGCAGGCCTGAAGATTCTCATCAGCGATCCCCTTGCCATATTTACCCTCTTATGACCTTAAAGCTTCTGCTCAACTTTAAGAGAGGCACAAATGAAGGAGAGCAAGGAGGCAGTAGCGAGAACTGTGCAGAATGAGTGTGTCCTCAGGGTTGTTGCTTGTCATGCTAAAAAACACACTGTATGACATCACTGCTAACGTATGCAAGCGCACACAAGCCCACAAGAGGAGTTTTACTTAACAACAAGCACTCTTTCTGACCTGATTATACAACAGAAATCCACACGGCAGATAAAGGACATATTAATAGCAAAAAAAAAATCACATATGGAGATACATTTATGATGTAAGCAGTTCATATAAACAGCACAGCCTAAAAACAAACAAACATGAGCTTATGCATGATCAAGAGACAAATAGCGGAAGATTAATGCTAATAATATGCCAATGAAAGCCTTCCTGCTTCGCCTATATGTTGAGTCAGTTCTATGCTGTATGAAGATGTAAAAGCAAACCAGGCATGAAAATATTCAAATTGTCATGTGTTTTGGTTTTGTAGAGCTATTTTAGGAATATGCCGCTCTCGAGCACACTTGCACAAACTCAGAGCTCAGAGTGGTCACAGTGGAGCTCAGAATAAATGCTTGAACTGTAATTCATGGTGCTTCCTACTTGTGGCATTTAGGGGGAAGTTGCACAGTGACGAGCAACCTGACCACATAACCATTGACCTGCACAGTGATGCACTGGGTCTTTGTGGATTAGAACAGAGAAATAGAAAAATCTGTGAAGACTAACCAGGTTAGACGAACAGCTTTTAAAGGGCTGTCTTAAATCGGAGAAGCACCCTGTGAAACTTATTTAAAACATAAGTAAAATCCAAAAAAAGGGTTTTTTGTATTGTGCTTTTAGAAACTACTTCTTTGACCACATCTGGTTACATGGAGCTTTTTTAAGAATCCCAATCTAGAACATTTCTAGAAATGTTATATGGTGCCACAGTATGCTACATGCTGAACTTACATTTTTTGTAATACCACAGATATTTCACTTTGATGGTCAAGCATATCTTTGACATCCTGTAACGTCCTTTACTCAGCCAAAATTCAACATAAGCAAATTTATTTGTAATCTTGATACTCCATTTTTTAGAAGATCTGATGCAAGATGACTTAGTGTTTGAAGGTGGCAGGGTTTGGAATAGGGACATATTGGCCATCAGGCATACAGGCCATTTTTCTGTGTGCTGATCCATTTATTTTGGGCCAACTGGTCTGAATTGTCCATAAAATTCAGTAGACCATGGGTCAAACTAACTTGGCAAATTTATAAGTACCTTCTCCTTTTGTTGTCCTACCTATGCCTGAGTAATTCATTCATTCCCATAGTCAGCACAGAATTTACTTTTCTGAGCACCAGTCCATGAAACAAATTGATTTGCAGCCCACTGGCTCTTTTCTTAACTGACACCAGGCTGAACCAATCAGATACTTTGTTCCGTTATGTGTGGATGCAGCCTGTCAGAACTGAGGACAGAAAACAGAGAGGATGTGCAGAGAAACTGATTAGTTAAAAAAAAAGGAACAAAACAGAAACCGATGCCGCCACATTTTCCAAAAATGATTGACACTTCAACCAGCAGGACCTTCATCAGCTGCCGGGGATGATGATGGTGATGATGATATTTGTGGTAAGCTGCACTGCTTTCACATCACTGAGGTTCTGTTCTGAGTAGAGAAACCCATTGAACCCAGTAAGTCTTATCCACACAAGCCAGTTAACACGCTAGCTATTTACAAAGTTGTGATGACGGTTTGTCTCTGTAAAGTTATGAAATGCATTGATTACATCTGTGTCTCCAGCAGGAGAACGTTAACTGGTTGTGTTCACTGGTTAAAGCACCAGATCGTGAAATTTTGTTCTTCTGTATTCCTGAACTAAATTGTCACATCTGAAGTGAGAACATAACTTTTAACTGTCAGTCCTGAACATTAACAGTGAGTCAGCAGCTTTCTAATTATTTTATTAGGATTTATCATCTTTTTGACTGTGGGCTGATTTTCGGATACGTTTAGGTCAAAATTTGTTAGAGGCAACTTTTTTGAAGATTTTTTTATGGGGAATATAACGCAATAAAAAAAATTATGAGATTTTTCTTTGGCTTACACGTTAGTCCATATTTAATTTTAATGCAGCTCTTTGCAAAAAAAAAATCTAATAATCTAATAATTCTGGACATGACAGAATAATTGTATGTTTTTTTTGTAGTTTTTTCTTCTTTTTTGTTTAAAAAAAAGATCCATTCAATCTTCAGTTGTACCTGCTCGAAATAACATGTCCGGAATAGAGGAGAGGCAGCAGACAGAGTGACTGTTCTTACATTCTTCATTACATTTTCATCTGATCCATCGTTTCTCATGTCTGCTCTTTCTATTTTATTTCTTTATTAAACAAAGTAGGAAATTCTGCTCTAATATCCATCACTGTGATAAATGTTTATATTTTATTAACTAACTATAATATTGGAAGAATTTAATGTGTCTACTCTGATTCCTGCTAACTCACAGCATGACTTTGGTGGTTTTTAAAGTTGCACAGCTGACTTAAATTCACATTTAAGGGATCACAGAGATTTGTGATTTGCACGATAGCGCAAGAGGTATGGGCCAAAATGCCAGGGCTGATATTTGTCCCAGACCTCCCCTGCTATGAAGAGTTAGGCAGCAACACTTCTCTGAAGAGATAGTGAGGAATAAATAGATCTTTAAACACTGTACACCATAATGAAAATCAAAAATTTAATATAGGTAAATAATAACTCATAAAATAATATATAAAAAAAACAGAATAAGATTCTTTGACTTACTGTAATTCAGTTTCAGAAAGAACATAGAAATAATCAAATACATCCCACTCACCAGGCAGAAATAGCAGAGCTGACTCTAAACAACTCAACATTGTAACACCGTCTCTCTGATGAAGGTTTGGTAATCCCATCCGCATCGCTGCAGCTGCACTTCTATATACTTTGGTGACTGTTAAACCATTGCCATTATTATCTTTTATCCCGCCACAGTTTCAGAACCCATATGCATATTCGCCTCCATTCCGCTTTGGGACGGTCCCAAATGGATCCACTGAGAGGAACATCAGGAAGAACTATCCTGCCATGCACCAGTACATGGTGAAGTATCATCAGACTGGAGTCCAGGATGCACTTGTCAGCCTAAAAACAGGGTAAGAAGTCGCACTGTGCGTATGTGCGTGTTTGCGGGTTGTAGTTGCACTTCTTACACCAATCATTCATGGAAAAGGATTCATCTGAACTGAGGTAGGTTGCAGGGTGGCTATATACAGAAACTTTTTGCGCAACTTCTTTGTGTTTTTTCGTTTTTGTGTCTATGTGTACTTCTCATGTGTGTGAATACCTGTGTGCTTGTATGTATGTGACAGGTCCTCTGAGACTGGGGATGAATGGGCTTCCTGACTGAGAGCATCAGCAGCTATTTTTAGTTCTGGTTTCTATAGTAGGACTGATGGTGCTTGTGGGAATGTCGGAGGGATGGGTGGCTGGGGTTTTAGCACAAGGCTAACCAAGGACAAACTTAAAGATTGGGACAATTTAAATGTGTTTTTGTGGATAGAGGAGTATAGATAAAAATGGATTTTTAAAAGAAGAAGCGTACAGGGTAAGAAGCCCAGGGAAAAATGTTTGATTGGAGGAAATGAAAAGAGGCTAGGAGATGCTACAAATGAAAGGTAGTGGGGTATAAAAAGGGAGGGCAATGAAAAGAAAGGGAAATTGAGAATGAGCATTAAAAAAGGAGATGGTGAAAACTGATGGAGGGAGTGAGAAAGGACCAAGTGAAAATGTCATCAAGAAACAGACAGACGGGAGGGGTAATGTAGAAACTAGAAAAAGTAAAGGACAAAAGGTTGTTGGTATGTCAGAAGGATAATTCCGTGGGGTGGGATGCAATCAGTTTTCCAGCTCAAAGGTCAGGCTTCATCATGGGAAAAGATCAAAGAGGTAAAAATAAAAATAAAAATACATACAATAAATAGGAGGATATGGTTCATGTTCTCAGATTTGTTTATTCAGTTGTTTTTCTCAGCTCATTACCTTTTTATCGATAACTCATAGGACAACTGGATGCAAACATGCAGCCACTTTCCTAATATTCTCAGCGGCCATGCAGTACTAAAACATACACATTTAAGCATTAACGTAAAATAATACAACATGTGCACCTTTTAAATGCTTAGAAATAAAAACACATGCATGTGTGTATCTGCACACACGCAGCCAGCTGCAGGTGTCTGCAGTCAGTAATACCCTCATTGATATTTCTATTCTGTGGTATTAGCAGATGAGCAACACTGGAGTATTCAACTATATCAGGCTCGATGGCTGGATTAGCTCTGATTTCACACATAATGCTGACAGGCTTTACACATAAAATCTGTTACAGCCCAGAAAGGCAAAACTCTGCACAGAAAAGCTAAAATGATTTGATTACTGTACATGATGGGAACTGAATTATGATAACACCAACATTAAAGTATATATAAATGTGCTATTTTAATAAAACATTGTCCTTTCATTATTTTATTTTAACGCATTGTTTGCCAGTTTGGTTAATCATGCCTACAGTTGTAAACTGATGCCAAATCAGTAAAAAATCCAAATGTGCCCCAAATACTTTTAAAAACTGGAACCAGTTATTGTGGTGGCATGCTTACAAAGCTGAAGTCCATCCATCTATTTCCTGATACTTATTAGGGTATTGGGTTGCGGAGGGACGGGGAGGTCCCAAGGTGTTCTTGGACCAGCCAAGACACAAAGTCCCTCCTATGGCAAGCCGTTTCAGTATTTATTCCATATCCTTGATATCAGATTTAATTTTACGTTACTAGTTTGCAATACAGGGACACTATTTAACATGTGTCCACATTTCATCAGCATTTTTACCAGACTAGTGGAACATAAAGTCCAACTAGTCACTGTTTTTTAGCTACTAGTGAAATGTTAGTTCAACTAGTAACAACAGAAGCTGTACTAGTGAGGTCACTTGCCACATTAGAAGGATCAAATTAATAACTTGTCCGTTTTTATTGCACTAGTAAGCCTTTGACAAAACTAGTTGACTAGTATGTTCTACTAGTTAACTAGTGAGCTGCACAAATTAACTAGTGACATGTTAACTAGTCAACATTGCATCTTTTCTTCTAGTTAACTAGTTACCAGCAATTGTGTGTTCCAGAATACCAGTAGGAGTCCAAATGTTTGACTAATGATCTAGTTAATTCAAAATGTTTACTAGTTAACTAGTAAATGCCAATTTATAGCTTACTAGTGTGAAAGTGTGACTCAAAGTGTATTACTTGTTGACTAGTAAAGCCCCAGTACTCTTTAGTTAAACCAGTGAGTGACATATTGTTCTCAACTTGTGAACATCTGAGTGTTAAACTCATTACTAGTGGACTAGTAAAAAACATAGAGCTTCCTAGTTTAAGTAGTTGCATGACATGCAAATAAATAGGTGGGGAAATGGCTATTTGAAACATCCTATTGGCTCTGCAATTCAAAATTTAAAATACCAACCAGTCAGATCGCCAAGATTTCATTATGGCCCACCCATTTCATTAACATGTGAGACACTAGCTAGCATGTAGTCCAGTAGAACTTCAACTAGCCAACTAGTGGCTGAAGCTACAGCTTACATGTTAACTTGTTGCAACAAAGTTCCAACCAGCTGACTAGCTGGAACATACTTTAATATTACATGTTCACAAGTAAGAATATAACTAATCAACAAGTGAGCGTCTAAATGGTTGGTAGTCACGTAAATGTTTTTTTATGCATTGCTTGTTATCAAGTACCACATATCCTGGGTTACTTGTGGACTAGCTAAGTAGGGAAAAAGTATCTACTTTGCCTGTGAAAATAATGTGTAAATTACTTGTTAACTAGTACAGAACTTTTACTTTGACTTGTCAGACTATTTACAAAACATGTAAGTGATAGAGGAGGACATGTTGGACATGTATTTGACATGTTGGACTTTTGTTTTAACTTGTTCTCCGTCACTAAGCACAAGTACACAACTTTACATAACAAGTAAAATGTTTTTTAAACATGTGTGGTTTTTCTTTCACTACTTGACATTATATATTAACTTGTTAACATGCTAACCAACTATACTGCTTACTTGTTAGAATGTGCCCACAAGCAAAAGGTTGAATGTCTTATACATGTTAACAAGTGAAATATGATTACCATAACTTGTTAAGTATTTGCAGTGCATGTTGACTAGTGTGCATTTTTTCTTTGACTGAGAATATTTGAATGTTAACAATGGCAATGGAAATGTTAACAAGTACAAAAGAAATACTAGCCTGTGAAACAAATGTTTAACTGGTAGCGTATACTTGTCCACAAGTGACAATAAATGAATAAATGGTCAAAGAATATGGCTGACTTTAAGAAAAATGTCCAACATGTCATGCCAAGGGCTGCAGATATTGCACAAATAGTCTACTAGTAGGAGGTAATGCCTTCTACTTGTTCACTTGTGGGAAAATGACAGGTGTTACTAGTTTACTAGTCACTCCTTTTGTAGTTTACTAGATATCTAGTAACATCATATTGTATTACTTGTTCACTAGCGAAATAATGAAAGTGCAACTAATGAACAGTTTGTTCCACACAAGCTAGCAAGTCAATCTCTGTGGCTTTCTAGTTAACTAGCTAAATAAAAATGGTGCACCAGCTAGTAATGTAATGTAATTGACTTTTTTTTATCTTGATAAGTTTCAAAGTAACCTCATAAAACCTCATCATTTCACTAGATCATCTAAAGAGGTCTTAACTAGTGTTACTGGTGAGGATTTGTTCCTCTGTAATTAACATGTAAACTGTAATAAGATGCAACTAGTTAACTTGTGCAGTTTTAAGGTAAGCAGGGTTCACTTACAAACTGTATGTAAATAAAAGAGGAGGGCAAATTACTCTGATTGGTCAGTGATCAAACCATGCTTGAAAGCCTTAAAGGGCCCTTTTCTATTTTGATTTGTTTTTCATAATTGTGACAAAATGGCAGCAAATTGAATGGAAATGCACTGATTTACTCAAGCTGATCTCACAGAAAAATGTAAAATACACATAAAGTTATTTAGAAACCCTCCCATATGTTTTTGATGGTGCAACTTAAATGACAGATTTTAAATCCTGGGGCCACGAAATTAGGACATGTAAAGTCAGTGGGGAACTTATAAGTGATGTCCACACGACTTTTCTACCTCCACAAAAGGCTTCCATTTACATTTTTGAATGCAAAAAAAGGATCTTTTTTCCATATGTTTATTTAAATCTCCAAAATTAACTGTGGTCAGGCCGTTCTCACAAATGGTTCGTGTGTCATCGACTCAACTTTTATGGTCCCGAAACAACAACAACAACAAAAAAGGCAGAATATGCTGTGTAATATTCTTAATATATTTAGACTATCATAATGTTACTGAATTAACTATGGGTTGTTATTAAAGATTTGTTCATTAATAACGTTTGTGTGTAGGAGTGTTGTTCATGTTATCAGATCATTTCCTATAAAACCAGGGTGATTTGATTTACATGTCTGAAAAAATAACTTTGTCCTCCTTTTATTTATTTACTGCAGATATTGGTAGAAACAAGTAATAGGCCTGAACTGATTATATATAGATAATAATTAATCCGATCACATTGATTTTAGAACTCCCAATTCAGTCTGACTGTAATCCAGTCCCCATGCTGAGCTTAGATCATCAGCATTACGTGCATTTTCATGAAACCTACATGAAAGGGAGACATCTAGGCTGTGACTGTGAGAAAAACAACCATAAGAAGGCTGCTTGTCCATCCAGTGGACCTTAAACATTAGATTAGTGAACAACAGCTAAACTACCTTTTTACAAAGTTCTCTTGGTTCTCGCAAGATCTTTGCCACGCTGCATGTGCTGCGTGTTCCAGTTCTCTTCAGAAACCTCTCCGCCATAGAAAGGCAAGGTTACATTTCAAACGGGAGTCATACAGTGGCTATTTGAGGTCAATGGCCTTGACTAGTGACTATTTTCATGTATATTTCAGTTTATACAGAAGGTTTTCCCCCATTCTGTCTCTTTTTTGTAGTTTGCAGGCACAGTGATGAAGCGCTTCAATATTTTGGCCTGGTTTTTATGTCATGATAGAAACTTTTGATCAAACTTAATTTTAATTATTATTAATTGAAAAAGTGGGGAGGAACTATGCAAGTTTGTACTTACTCCCGCTCCTTGCAGTTTTTTTTCTTTTTTTATGTTTTTTTTCTATTCATCTCTTTATTTTACAATACTTTAATATTTATTTTGTGCTTATTTGTGTGCATTTTGCTATCAAGGTATGCTTATTTATTTTTGATAAACACATGTTCAAAATGAAGTGTTCTGCTCTATTCTAAAATCGATCCTTCATTAAATTCCACTCATTAGTCATTATTTACTCATTTATTTACTTAAAATTGACTTGATGCATTTGAATAAAACTCCAGCAGTGTATTTATCAACTACTTAGTGACATAATTAATATATTTTACATCCAACTTAAAAAATTTCTATTGTATTCTGTAAATAGTTTTACATTCTAGTTTTATTTAACTAAAGGTTTAAGATATGTTTTATTTTACTTCTCAGAACTGAAAAAGAAGCTTATGTGTATATATTTGATTATCTGTATACCCTGACTCTGACCCATAGACTGTGTGCTGAACTTTCATCCAGTATTTCATATCTTTAAAGGTTATAGAAGATCGAGATTGTTACTAATATCATAATTCTAAAAGTGATTTAATTTGTGAAAATAGAATAAAAAAAGTTTTCCTTTTGGTCATGCTCTCTGCAAGAAAAAAACATTTTTGGCTCCCACCAAACCGATAAAATTAGTGAGAGATTTTCATCTGAGGAATAACAAAATGTCTCTGCAATCAATGGATGTGCTGCAGATGGGCAGGAGAGAGAGTGCAGGGGCTTGCTGGAGAACTTGTAGTAGATGATGAAGGACTTCAGAAAGAGGAGGGAACATCTCCAGCCTATTTCCATTGAAGTTTTTGACATGGAGGGGTCAGGACCAGTCAACACCAGGGATTGCAGCTGGGGAACAAACTGGACAGGTCCGACAACACAGACAGCATCCACTGAAAGGGACAGAGTTGTCTGCTGTTCCTGAGGAGATGAGGGTACTTAAACATCTTCCAGTAACTGCTGCTGATGTCCTTTCAGTCTGTTGTGTCTACTGGTCTCTTTTCTGCTGTGGTCTGGTGGAGCATGTTGGGTGACTGTACATACTGGTGGGCTGGGCACAGAGCTGGACTCTCTGATGTGAGTGGCATAACATCTGAGTGTTATGTGTGAGTGTGAGTGGCATAAAAACCTTTACGACAATCATGGACACACAGCACCGACCAGATTCTGGTCATAGGAGCATTTTCAGCTGCAGGCTGCAGGTTCTGACATCCTCCCCAGATGAGGTCAGTCTGCTTGTCTCTGTGAAAAACTGACTTTTTTGGACTTTTTGTGGATATTAGTAGCTTTATTTTTTAACAATAAAATGGGAATAAATACATGTAACCAACTGTTATAGAGAGCTGAGTCCTGAGCTGTATAATAATAACTCCTGTGTTGTAATCAACAAAATAGGCTACAGTAGGCATCCTGTATGGATGAAATACATTTTCACCCATTTAACAATTGCATTATTGACATCTGGATCCACATATGTGTTTGCCACTCCTTTAAACCTGCTTGTTGAGTGTTAATCTAATTTTTAAAACTTTAAATAGGATGCAAAACTGTTTGGATAAAACTACAATTAAGCGCCATTATTGTAGTCCACAGAACGAGCTAAAACAATCCTCTTTTATGTAAGATCAGGCCTAGCTAATAAAGCCGAACTAGTGATTACACTACTGCTACATGATACACGTTGATAACATGTAATATGATCGATTTATTTATCTGTACTTAATAAGGTTAAACATCTGGAGACATTACACACTGTTAGCCCAGAACAAAAGGCTCAGCAGATGTTAACCACACTTGTCCAGGACATTTTTAATATCAAATGCCATCCAATCATATGTGATATCTGGTAAGTGTGTACACCCAGAGCTCCACTAATTAAATTTGCTTCATATAACTGCATGAATTCTACTAAAGTTACCATATTATAGTGGAAAATAATCCTAAAAGTCACAGTAAATGGCACATTTCCAGCATCAGAGATAACATTCTGCATTCATTTATATGAAAGTGGTTTGCGTGTATTTGGTTGAAACATTCAAAGCTACATTATGTCTGGTTAGTGCCAGCAAACATGCAAACATAAACCTGTCTGCCTAATCGCACATGCTCACTCGCTGATGCACCCCCCCCGATTCCCCACATGTTTGGACACACGGCTTGTGTGTGGAAAGAGCCAGTGGTGGGTTAAGCTAATTACACAGCTAAACTATCGGCTGTGAGCCTCCGTTAGAGGGCTGGATCTGACATTCAGTAAATGCCAGCCAGTCACTGGACTATTAGCGGGTCTCTGAATGTTTGAGTGTGCACGTCTGTGCTTGAGCATGTGCGGGCGCTGAGATAGTGAGAGCGCTGTGGCTACCGAGGCTATCAGTTACATTGGAAATGTCAGTCTGAGGGCTGGGATCTTCTTTGTTCTGCTTGGATTTGTTTACGAGTCTCTGTGTGAGGAAGAGACCAAAACTGTGTAAATGTTTGTGTCTGTCGAAAGTTTGTTGAAGGTGTCCACGTGACTCCAAGGTCCTATCATCAATGAAACGTGCTGAATTGAACCACAGCTGTTCCCCGCTGTGTTCTTTGTGTCCGGGTACGCTCAGATTGCATTCCTATCGGAGATGATCTAACGCTTCACAACTGATGTACAAACAGCACACTCTGAAATATAAAACCTTCTTCTTCTTCCTGTCTCCCCCCGTCTATGTTTCACTCACTCTTTTTAAAATATGTGATTCCCATCTCTTTTTGTTTTCATCCCCTCACCCTGTCTGTTTTCCTCTGATCTTTTCTGTCTCCCTCGCAGCAAACTTGATGCCTTCATCTATGACGCCGCAGTGCTGAACTACATGGCTGGCAGGGATGAGGGATGTAAGCTGGTGACCATAGGAAGCGGGTAACTAAGGCTGCACTTCTCATTCAGTCTCATTCTTTCTTTTTGTTAAAGTAAGGATATTTCATGTTGTTTGAGGCTGCAAGGTCTGACATACATGTGTCATCACCATTACAAACTGTGTGTTTAAGAAATCTGAAGACTTCATCCTGCATCATTTGGTGCTATATTGGTCACAAACAAAACCTCATGTGTGGTAATTTTAGTGATCTATGAATGAAAAATCTCATCTCAATTGAAATTAAGGTTTCTTTGCTTTGCTAATATATAATATTGTTATCCAAAAAAAGTAGATTTCTTACGTAACTACTTTTTTGCTCACTTTTCTTTTTTATTTACTGTCTATATTAGTTTGCAAATCAGCACTTATACTTGGAAAGAAATAAAGTTAGCACGAAAACAAAAAGATCTGTGTTAAGTCGATTATTACTTCCTTTTAAGAATGCCGTGTTGTATGTTGTTTGAAAGCCTGATTATTAACCTTAACAATGAGGTAACATGTAAGGATCATGCTTCTGTGAAATGAGCAACACAGCTAGATATGTGGGTTGCTTCCCCCAAAATGTGCTAAGTAATTGCACAAAAAACAACAGATATGTCATATTTACACTTTATTCATTTTGAACTGTCAGGGACCTCAGTAGCTTGTTGTAAATCAACACTCAGCAGCAACAGCTCACAGTAATACCCCATATTCGGTCACTTCTTGCTGTGGGATGGCGTTCCAATACTCAGCCAGGAGTTGTTTAAGGTGGTCCCCCGACCCAAGCATGTGCAGCAAGTCCAGACTAATTGAGAAGGAATCGTAGTCCTGTAAGTAATTCCATCCTCTCCACTTCCAAATTCTGGAGGTGTTTGGTGATGATCTGAGAGAGTGGATGCATTTACATGGACAAATATTTCATCTATCCAACTGATATCAATCTAATCAGAGATTCTACTGTTTACCTTTTTTTTTTAACTTGAATTTGAACCTTAAGATCATGCTCAATAATCCTTAACGCTTTCATTTTCAAACTAAAACACTGCATCCGCCACAGTCCTGTTGTACCACTTTTCAAGTCTTCTCTGAAACTCACCGTGTCACGTAAGCCCCACATGGTTCAAGCATGAGTAGAAACAGCATACACCACAAAAACGATTAGAAAAAGAGTTTACACCTTTTTTCTCCCTGCTGATCCAATCGGATTGATAATTCTTTCTGATCAAGGCAGGTTTGCATGGAGCATTTTCATTTTGATTGGATCAAAAGTGCTGCATGTAAACAGAAGCTCCAGAATGTCAGATATCTCTACATATCTCTATCTCTAATAATTAGAAACCAATTAAGTTAGCCATACTGTTGTCATAAGTTATCTGACTGACACACCACGAAGCAAATCTGAAAAAACAAAAGTGAACAGGAGAAGATTGTACAGGATTTTGGTACATTTTGGGGGGTGGGTGTTTGGCACACGTTTAGCTTATTTCACAGAAGTACGATTTTTACAAGTTATATGTCATAACATTGAAAACTGGTGACATTAAAAGAGGAGATGTAGCACATTTCCTTACTGTTTGTGCAAAGTTTATATATTTTTGTTTTATAACTAATATGTATTGTCTCTTGTTATTCCATATCAGCTTAGCTTGCTTGGGAGGTTTTGAAAGTTGAGAATAGTTGAAAGTTTTGACTTGCGGTCAAATAACCTGCATATTCCATCTGATCATGTGACTAATTGCCTCTACAATCCAACAAGCCCAGGTCTGCTCATCTATGAGTATTAACATGTCACTCTGAAAACTAAAACCTGCAGAATTTGTCCCTTTTATCTAACATTTGTACTTCAAGACCTCCTTGTTCATCACGTCCATATTGACATCGCAGTACTGTCATAAGAAGGGAATCTACCCAATAAATGTGTGCAGTATTCTGCACGATGTGACCTAAATTATCACTTCATAACATTTCTGTGCATCATTATGCATGAGATGTCACACTCACGGTGTCACCATCTGGAGAAATAAAGGTTGAAATATTTGTTTAAAAGGTTAAAGTATGTGCTTCTGTGTGTGCACGTATGGACATGCTTGTATTCAGGTACATCTTTGCGACCACCGGTTACGGCATTGCTCTGCAAAAAGGTTCCTACTGGAAGCGACAGGTGGATCTGGCTATCCTGGCAATCATCGGAGATGGTGAGAAGCACACACAGCATTGCCCAGTGCAGATTCCAAGCGCATGACACTATCCACAAGGCGAAAGGTTACACTGTTCCTTGCCAGCATTGTAACACACGCATAAGGGCGCAAACACACATCTCTGCTGCTGCGTCTGCAGACAGCACAAAGGAAAAGCAGTGAAGTATAAATAGTCCTTTGATGTTATTCTGGACACAAAGGCTGCTCTAAACAGAGGGCAGAGTGTGTAAGTTATTCTAATATATTCCTCTCTGCAGAATCAAATGTGTACAGATACGTGTGTTTGTGTGTGTGTGTGTGTCTGCACCACAACTTTCCTTTATTACAGTAGCCTCAGAGGTTTTTACATAAACAGTTTCTTCCTGCAAAACAGAGAAAGTAAGACAGCTAGAGCTTTTAGTGGCAGATTCATTTACATTTTACAAGAAAAGCATTTTGCTGATGCAAGTGCTCTCAGCCACTTGCATTAAGTACACTGAAGTTGATTAAATGAATATCGTTGTCACAATAATCCTGTCATACTGAATCGTGTCAAGGACTTTAGAGCATTCAGGCCACAAAATGACAAAAAATTTGCCTTGCTGTTTTGGTTTTGCTTCATGCTTTGTTTTCCTTGCTCATAAATGCCATCCGATCTCTTCCACTGCAATATCAACCAAGGTTTTGGATCTGTATCATCTCTGAGCCACTCTAAAAACTTCAGTGTTGCTTTACTTGTGTATAAAAAAATGGACAAAGGTCACAAAGGTAAGCATAAAGGTGAGAAAAAGTGGGGAGGGGAGGTCGGGAGTGAAGTGGAAATAGTTAAGGTGACCAAAAAGATTGGAGAGACAAAACAGAGGGGGTGAAAAAGTGATGACACTATCAGGAAAGTGACAGTGTGTGTGTGTGATGGTCAGAAAGGGCAAAAAGTGAAGCAACTGTTGGAGCCCGGGAAGGGAGAAGGCAATGAGAAGGAGTGAGAGGAGGGCAGGTCCTTGATAGATGACAGTGACTTTTATCTTGGCAGACGCTACTTGATCTGATAGACACAGAGTGGGAGGTGAGCATCCAGCGTTTCATGGAAGGAGAGGAGACAGAAGATTCTTTCCTACAGGGTTATAAAAACATCTTTTTAAACAAAATATGCTTGTGATCAGACCACTGTCACAACCTGTTCTCTTACCGGCTGTGCAACAGTATAGATATATACTGTTTCTGCAGAAAAACTGAATAAATGTTCTTACCTTACTCCTTAAGACATTTCACCAGTGACTTTTAGTTCAGCTCTTTGTCATTTGGCACACCTCAACCTTTTATGATATTTTATTATGATTTTACCTACAATAGTTTTTGTTTCAATAAATTTTCTGTCTGTTTCCCTTCCTGCCAATCATGCTGAGATATACAAAGTTTTCTGCTAATGGCTCTTTTGGAATCATCTTGTTGCTTCAAAAAAATCCATTTATGTCTGTCACACTGTGTCCTGTTTTCATACTACTGAAGAAACGACAGCTAATTATGTGTCTTTAGCCTTGTTTCCGCTGAGGTTGTCCAACACTGTATGAGACGAGATAAAATGCATTTTTATGTGTCCACAGGCAAAAACTGTAAAGGTGCCATCCAATCCGAGCCCCCCTATTTTTTTATATCCTTCTGTTGGGATCCTAATCTTACCGATCCAACTCTGAAAGCTGGAGTTTGATACACTGCAGTCCATTGATTGGTTGGAAGAATAATCTCTTCCAACAAGAATGAAAGACAGTGTTTAAACTGCTGGATGTCCACCATTCTCCTCCTTTGTTCCTGTATCAAATTCTAAGTTAAAATTCAGGAAAGGTGTCACACACATTAAGAATCTGACGCAGGTATAACTATCCAGCCTTTGTCACACAGATAAGGCAGGAATGTCTCAAGTTGGTCATTGAGGGCCGCTGTCCTGCAGGTTTTGGATGTCTTCTGCTCCAGCATGCTTGAATCAGATTAATGGGTCAATGTGCATAAGTAGAACGTGGCTTTGTCCGGACATCCACACTATTCCCTATACAGTCCCCTATAGCATGGTCACACCATTTCCTAGATAGAAAAAAGTAGTGCAATGAAAATGACCCACAATGGAAAAGTATCATGCATCTATGGTTGCAAGACGGGTCAAATCTAGAAATGGCGCGCACATCGAGATAACCTATAAATTTTTTTTGTTTTTTTTAAAGATATGGAACACATCTAAAAGTTGCAGGGTAGAAGCTCTGGATGACCAGAAATGTGCACCTCTGACTATAATCTTCTATATAGTGCAGCCTCATGGACACAGCCCTTGAAAACAAGCTGTGGGGGAGTGTCTTATAATTTGAATCAGGTGTGTTGGAGCAGAGAGACATCTAAAAACTCCAGGACTGAAGCCCTTGACGGCCAGACCTGGAGGTAAAAGTCTGATTGGCTATTTAAATGCAACAGAGATAAGGATTTGATGGACCAAAGTGTACCTAACTGTCCCATTCTGAGCTGGACTCCTTCATAGAAACAGAGCTTTTTCTAAATTGCCAGAATTGCCATTTAAAACTTAATTTCCTAGTTATTGTTTGAAAACAGACACTGAGCTGTCCCTAGAATGAGGTGCCTTTTTTTATGCCTTACAGAAAAGGGCTAGCACTTGTGTAAAGGAAATGTGAAACACATATTTTGCATGAGGGGAATGTGGTGTTTGAAACATTTTCATTATGTGAAATCCTCATGGTTGTATATGATCATGTTTCTTGTTGTTTTTGTAACACATAACCATATAAAATCTGATGCATTTACTATGTGAGTATACGTCATTTTTCATTCCATCATACAGCATTACCAAGGAAATGTTCCAAATCAGATGCTGCCCATGTGCAAAGTATCTGTTTCACATGTGTAAAAGCATGTGTGATTACATTGTTTTTTTGTCTCAGTGGTACATTTATTGAACTTTAATTATTTTTTTGTGAAAAAAAGAATGTATTAAATTAATAACAGCCAATATCTAAAGGGAAATTGTGAAAGATCTTTAGAAAGCACACATAAGTACTACCCCAAATTTTTATTTAAAATCAGAATAGATTGAACAAATATAGATATAAAGTAAATCAAGGGCAGTAGGAGAACACATTATTCACATAATATCGCTGAGATAGAAGACAATCAAAAACTGTCGCAAAAGAGGTGGCAGTAGCTCAGTGGATAGAGCTGTCGCCTACTAAACAGGAGGTTTGCGGTTCGATTCCACCCTGCAACATATCGAAGTGTCCTTGGGCAAGACACTGAACCCTACCTTGCCGCCCAATGTGCCTATCGGGGTTATGAATATGTGTTACTGGTTAGATAATTTACACCAAGTATGTTTCATTATAGGTGCTGTGTGAATGGGTAGGTATGGGTGCATGAGATATGTCCTGTAAAAGCGCTTTGAGTGGTCATATGACTAGAAAAGCGCTCTACAAATACAGTCAATTTACCATTTACCAAAGAAAAAGTACACATAACTTACAGTGATTAGTGGGGAGTCCACTGTCAGATACCATCCAATAATGTCTATGGAAAATATGTACATACTCTGTATAAGTAAGAGAACAGACCATTAAAAAATAAAAAATGTTGTTTGAGATAGTGATAAAAAAGCTGGCCATGTTATAAGGTAATTCGATTTAACTCCATTTTACAATACAGACTAAATAAATATTGAGGAAAAAAAATCATGTTTATTTCTTATCCACTAAAGATGAGGTTATGAAAACAAATCCAAATCTCATTTTCTGATAAGATTGACTTGGGTTGGCAGATTTGTTCACATCTGGTGGGGCTGTCAGAGAGAGAATACTGTTTCCTCAAGCTGTAAACAAAATAAAAAACCATATTTGTTTGCCACAATTTGAAACAAAGTAAGGACTCTGATTTCAACTCTCCCAAGATAAGCCTTTTAGCAACCACCATCCCACACACAAGATCTTGTTGTAGAGCTTACGGAGAAGCCAGAAAAGTACCAAGTGTAACAAAATAGATACCGTACCGTACCGTACCGTCCTCTTCCGCTTATCCGGGGTCGGGTCGCGGGGGCAGCAGCCTAAGCAGGGAAGCCCAGACTTCCCTCTCCACGGCCACATCAGCCAACTCATCC
>JAVQJG010028343.1:0-32757 GCA_036024015.1 Craterocephalus amniculus
AAATCTTATCTTCACGCTCCTCTCTGTTAGCCTCGCTAGCCATCTCACCACAGCTGTGTGCTCGCATTGCCACTGATGCCTAGCCCAGGACGACTGCATCATATCTGACGTTTTAATGCTGGATAAGCGGTAATGGCGAATAAGAAAAAGTATTCACGATTATGAAAAATATTCGCGATTGACGAATATTGTAATAATTGTGATAGCCCTATCTCTAGGTTAAATTAATCAGGTTAGAATTTCCTTTCATGCAAGTCATTTGTAGAATCTTGATATCTTTTTAGGGTCAAGTAACGAAAGGCTTGATATATCTGCTGTGTCAAGGCTAACTTTTAAGCAACTGATTCGAGATAATTGTGTGTTCAAACTTGTCCTTGATCCAGTTAATATCAACTTTAAGCTTCTAGCATGGGTTTAAAGTGTATAAATCTGTCTCATTGTAAAGGTTAACTAATACAATGCCTTTATATCAAATGGATTTAGGTCAATAACTAGAACTGTGTGCATTAAGGTGTCTTTTCTTGTTTAGAACTGCCCCACTATGCAGGTAAAACACAGATTATGCTGTTTATTACATGTAAACATTATAGTAAGCTAATGTTAGATTCGGCATTGGGGATTGGTTAGTGCGTAACATCTTTGCCAATCTTCGAACAACATAATCTATTCTGCCTCAGATTGGAAGCTCTTGTAATTATAAACTGATGGTCAGAAAAAAATTTATTGCACGAATTTGTTTCATCAATCCTGCTTCGAATTTCAAACATTTCTACTTGCATTAATGAAAGTTGACACATTCATTTAAAACCTATTACAGAATTACTATCAGATGGGAATGTCAGTCACAGGAGTATCAATTACAGATAAATGGATAATGGTTACGAGTGCTGAGTAGTCACAACTCTTCCCTGATGAGCCTTTGGGCTGCTCAGAGATACAGTTACACAAGTGCCAGCAGCAATGTAGAGTTTGTGTTAAGGCAAGCCTCAGCGCATGCTGGAACACTTGAGCTGAGGGGTCTTAGCGTTTCCTAGCATCAGTGGCTAACTGTGTGTGTGTGTGTGTATTTGTTTCAGGCCCAGGTGAGGACGGAGGAGCCAGTCACCACCGCACTGAGTGAAAGCATTCCCAAGTTTTACTTCCCACAGGGCCGGCCCCAAGTCAACCTCAACGTTGACGGCCTCATTTCCAAAATTGAGAAAATATTTTCCCAATTCACAAATGAAAGGGCCACCATTGAGGACATGGGGCCAGTTGCCAAGGTGAGAATTTGACTTGTAGCATGGCGGACCAGCCGCCACCCAGTAAATTATTTTCATTAGTGCCGTTTAGCCCCTGACTTCACGAATGTTTGCGGATTTTTATTTATTTATTTATTTTTAAAACCACATGGAAAACATTGCTTCCTTGTAGGTGAGGAATGTGATCAGTTGCCTGCAGATATGGCTGTGACAGCAAGGTTACCCTCAGAATGTCTGTAAATGATATAACACTGCTTTACACCCCACAGAAACTGAATATATAGACCGACGTGTACTTGTGAAGTTGATGGTGATCTTTAAAAACATTTTCTTTTGTATTCTCTATGCCCCATTTGTTCTGTCTCCTTAGGCCTGCGAGTGTCCCTTCTACTGGAAAGTACCATTGTTCTGCTTAGCTGGAGGCGATAGGACGGGTTTTGTGTCCGTTCATAAGTTTGTGGCCATGTGGAGAAAGTAAGACAATGGCTGCTCTTATTCTCACTAAACCCATGGTGTTTTCACTCACAGCCAAACGGCTCACACAGTCCCCTCTGAACAATCATGACCACTCACTGGGGAACATAGAAACTGAATGGAGCTCTCCTCTATTATGACATTTTCCTTTTTCTATTTTTATTTTAAATTCCAGTCAGAAATGATTGCCTTCGCAAACAACCACAAGGGAAAGTCACTGTGCATATAAAGTATAGTATATAAATGAAAACGTCCATTCAGTGTCTTTCTGTGTGAAACTAAAAGAAACACCAATGGGCTCTTATAATGGAGACTGTGTGCTGAATGCTGTTGCATGCAATAGGCATGCTCTTGTATTAATGAGGGAGCCTCCAGAGAACTGGAGAGACCTGGCCTTTGACATGATCCCATGACTGAGCTGTTCTTAGATGAGAGGCCACAACAGACACTTAATATTATTTTGCATCACAACCATAGCGCTCCATGCCTATAATCACCCAGCCCCAGTTCAGAATCTTGATTTTGTGAATGTATTATATCTACACTTGCAATTTCTTGTGGAACAATTTAAAACTTGCAACAATAATAAAAAGGCCAGAAAGACGTGAGGGCCAAAGCGGCAGCAACCTTGCAACCATCTGTTCTCTCTTTTCTCCTCCAGAACTCTGCAGACCTGTCACGATGATGCTTCTAAATTTGTGCACCTCCTTGCCAAGCCTGGCTGTAATTACCTGGAACAAGACGACTTTATTCCATTCCTGCAGGTACCGGCTGCAGCACACCCAGGGAGAGGGCTGGAGTTGGCTTGGGTGGTGCTTAATATTTGGACTTCCCTGCTTAGGTTGTGCTTTTTCATGTGGCGGAGAACTAAATTCAGGGATTAAGGTACTGTAAGTCAGTGAAGGGGAGATTCCTATAAGTCAGTGTTCCAGCGGAGTAATTAATAACCATGGTGTATTTAAAGATCATGTGTTAAAACATCGTGCAAAAATACTCCCAGAAACTGAGACAATTATTTTTGTAAAGAGAATTTTGTGTGTTCAGAAATTCTGCATAATGTGGTCCTGCTGTGGTGGCGTTTTGTATTCTCATTCCAGCTGACGAGCTTTTTCTGCGCCACACTGGGCCTGCCGTACACCTGATTAATTTTAATGCTGGCACCCGCTTCCAGTCCGAGCCGAAAACCTGTTAGCATACCAGCAGAGATGCCTTGTGGCACACGCTGTTTAATTTGTGTGGCTCCGCTCAGTGAATCGCCTTTGACTGTTTTGATGAATGAAAGGCGGATTGCAGTGGAGTAGATTTGACTGTCCCTGCCTGTTTACTGTGCCCGGTGATTTATGTGTTTCTCTATGATTTAATTTCTCACAGAGTCAAAGAGGCACGACGGCTGCCCTGAAAATAAGGCCTTTTAATTTCATCGCCGCTTTCGCGTTTATGTCAACAATTCCTCCCCTCCGAAAGAAACGGGGGGGAGTCGAATAAAGGAAGGCCATTAGGGAGTTTCATAGCTAAAATGTAGCCACAGTTCATTTAAATTGCAGCACTCTTCCTCTGACTTTATAGGATAAGGAGGGAGACAAGGTTAACAGAAATCACTAATAGACTTTTTGTGCGTTTGGATGTGTCGTTATTTGATGTTAAAGCCAATAATTCTTCCAAACCAGTGTTTTTGTCATATTCAGAGCCCATTTAAATGGATTACCTAAAGCCTGGAGCATTTTCCCCTCGATTTATAGAGCATATGGTGTGGCAAAACGATGTGCAGTAGACGGACACCAGCGACTTCTGATCTTTCAATTTGTGTGGACTTATATTCCCACACTGACAGCCATGGGTGCTATCTAGCAGAATATAAAGACAGATGTGGACTGTCATTTAGTTTGTCTCTGAGAGCAACTGGAGAATTGAAGTGAATCTATCTGTTAGATTCCTAGTCATAAAACTTCATGGAGCTGGGGTTGATTGTTTCTTTTGATGTGGAGTAAAAGACAAAGTGGTCTGCTTTTATGTTTTCAGGATGTGGTGAACACGCATGCAGGCCTGGCCTTTCTAAAAGAGGCTCCAGATTTTCACTCGCGATACATCACCACGGTATTCTAACACACACAAGCACTTCAGAAGCAGTAAAGCATACTTAACTGCTCATTAAGATTTGTCTTTCATCGTCCAACTCTGTAAGATATCTTTATTTTTTTATTTCAGGTGATACAGAGGATATTTTACAATGTGAACAGGTCGTGGACTGGGAAAATAACATGTTATGAGCTCAGGAAAAGTAACTTTCTTCAGGTAAATCTTCACACCTGGGTGTGTATGTGTAAGTTCTGCAAGAAAGGTGCCTATATGTATGTTTTGCTTGTCTCTGTTGATATAAAACTTCTGTGTTCAGATGCACATTTACTCACCTGTAATTATCAATGACAAACTTCCTTAACCGTCTTCCTGCTGGGCAGAATGTGGCATTGCTGGAGCAGGAGGAAGACGTGAACCAGCTGACGGATTACTTCTCCTATGAACATTTTTACGTCATCTACTGCAAATTCTGGGAGCTTGACAGCGACCACGACCTCTACATCACCCAGAAGGACCTGACACGGCACAATGACCAAGGTACGCAAATATACAGCACACGCTGGCATCAATCTTGATTAATCAGCTTATTTTCTTTTTTTAAATCACCATGTCAAATCAACATGCTGTGGAAACCTACATGCAAACAGATGCAGGGCAAACCATCTTCCTTCATTGGTTCCATGTGCTTGACAACATAATGCGTTGACTGAAGCCACGTGTAACAAGAACATTTGTAAATGTTATCTGGAGCAGGTTGGCTCCTCGCTCACAGCCAGGAGAAAGATTCGTTTTTGACACCGCCCTCCCCTCAATCCACACCACATGTTTTTAGTTGATAGTTTTTGAGTGAGGGAGGTGAAAAAAGACACAAGATCAATAAGAAAGCAGCATATACACTCAGCTCCAATGACGCCATGTCTGGAACAGTTTCTACCACTACATGCTCAAAATGATGACCGGAAGATTTATGGCATAGTAAAGATCATTTCTTTTCTTTCTTTCTTTTTTTTAAAAAGCAGTGTAAAAAGTAAAGAGCTGGTCAGGATTTACGGTTTCCAAATGGATTGCGTGTGTTATGAAAAGGTTGTTCTGTGTTGTGGAGAGAAGGATTGTAAGTGGCTGCTTTGCTTTGTGTTTTCCAGCCATCTCACAGAAAATGATTGAGAGAATATTCTCAGGAACAGTAACACGGTATGTTGGCGTTTTTTACTTTGTATCTAAAGGTGAAATTCTGATCTCTCCAACCAGCTTTTAAACTGGTTTTGTGTTTTATTCCATCAGGGACAGGCGAGTGTTTAAGGAGGGAAGGCTGAGTTATGCTGACTTTGTCTGGTTCCTCATCTCTGAGGAGGACAAGAAGACTGACACCAGGTATATTTACATAAACCCATACTAATGGGATTTTCTTCTTCTACACAGTTTCAAAGTGTTTGCCAAGCTCTTTTTTTGTGTCCAGCATAGAGTACTGGTTCCGCTGTATGGACCTGAACGGGGACGGGGTGCTTAGCATGTACGAGCTGGAGTACTTCTACGACGAGCAGTGTCAGAAACTGGAGGCCATGGCCATCGAGCCCCTTCCCTTCGAGGACTGCCTCTGCCAAATGCTCGACCTCGTCAAACCCGAGGTGGAAGGTCAGACCTGTTTCACATTTATACACACACAGCACACAGCCTGCCAGTTTCCATTTTGTCCCCCGTCTCAGTGGAAGACACACGGGCACATTTTTAGGCCAGATCATTGATCATTCGCTGAGGGAACAGTTATAGATGAGAGTCCTGACTGGGCTGCCTGCGCCCAGCTGCTGGTGTCATCCATACTGTCAACAGATTCCCTCCAACACTTAACTCTTCCACTGTGTTATTTAGGAGACACAGGTTCACAGTGGGGGAAAGCAAGTTTAGTATTGATAGCCGCAGCTAGAATGTGACCCTAAGGCAGCTTGATGGTGTGCTGTACGAGTGGAGCTGTGTAATGTAACGTGTTATCTGAGTTGTTGCAACTTCTCGACTTGGTTGTTTTCCCGACCAGAAAGCAAACGGCACAACTCGTGCTACTTTAACAGCTTAAGAGGAAAGTTATGTTTTTTACTTGATTTTACAGCTGGACGTTGAAGGATTCAGAGAATATCTATCTTAAATCTTATGCAAATTAGGGCTGTCACAATTATGACATTCAGGTAGACCATTTTTTATTGTCAGAATTTCAATTTAGTTTCAATTTTACATGTTTGTTTACAGTTAGCAGAATAATGTTTAACACAAAGTACCTAAAACAAAACATAAAACACAAGTTCCTAACAGTCTGCAGCCAGAGCTGTTCTGACCCATCAGAGCACAGACTCAGGACTTGTAGGGGCTTCTCTGACATATAGTACCACAGAAACCTCCTCATGAACATGGGTTATTCACCTCACCTGTCAGTGGTTTCAATGTTGTGGCTAATGGTGTAACTCTCAATTCATCCATTAACAGCTGCCATATTTATTATTTGAATAGATTTTAAAAATCTTGGTTTTTCCAAGAAATCAACAAAGAAATTCATTAGTTTTGCAACTGTAGTTTGAGCGGGTCTGTCACAGTTGTCACATAATAATACATTCATGGAAAAATATTGCTAATCTAAAATTGTCTTCTTCATTCACCAGAGTGTATAAATCAGCTCGGAAGAAATATAATTTTTGACATTATTTGGCCTGAGATCGATATCTGAGAACATCTTGTGTTTAAGAACTAACTGTGAGTCAATGTTTTTTTATGCATTGCAGGTAAGATCACCCTACGGGATCTCAAGAGGTGCAAGTTGTCGCACATTTTCTTTGACACTTTTTTCAACATCGAGAAGTACTTGGACCACGAGCAGAGGGACCCGTTCTCTGTTATCCGAGTAGGACTGAATTCTGATTGGACGGCTTCATGTGTGAATTATTACCACATTGGTTTTGCCACCAGAAGTTAAGCAGACTGTGTCACTTGTCTTGTTTTTAAGGAAACTGAGACAGACGGCCAGGAGGTGTCTGACTGGGAGAAATACGCTGCAGAGGAGTATGATATACTGGTTGCTGAGGAGGCCGCCAATGATCAGTGTAACGATGTGTAAGTATGATGTTTCTCGCGGGTGTGTCGGACATGGCTGCAGCTGCAGTCCCACACACATTGATTTTAAATGTTTTGTAAAAATGGTTTTCTGATAGATTTTCCTATAATATTATCCTTTTTTTTTATATAATCCAGTATGTTCCTAACCTTTTTATCATTTTCACAACTGTTATCTCATAACATGATGAGGACTTTGCACTAATTAATCTTTGAGAGTCAAGATTGTCGTCTCTGACTGTCCTAAAGCACACATTTACACAACTTCCTGTTGGACCCATGTTTTTAATGTTCAACTTCTACAGCCTTTGAATAAATAAGGGCCCCTAATTATTGTTTATGTGCAGTGATTACAAACATTCACTTCATTATTTAGAGCAGACATAAGATGATTATTATGAGCAAATATGCAAAAATGGACTCAAAAGGTTTATTTAGTACAAAGTTTACGTATATTACAGTGTTGGAGTACTAGTACAGCTGAAGTGAAGTTGGTTTTAATGTTCTGACAAAGTGGACAGGGTACGTAGCAGAGCGACAGAACTGGAGTCCTCTTGCTGTGAGGATAATGTGCAGCAGCAGAGCCCTCTGAGAGTCAGTGATGAATGAGGCTGTTGACAGGCGTGTTGTGTGGCGGTTTTAGGAACACCACAGACTTCTAAAGACAGGCCGCTACACAGAGCAGGTAAGATATGCAGCGTACCAGCAGGAAATAACATTCTCCTTCTTCTCCTCTACTTTGAACAGGTCTAGTCCAAAACCCACTCCTAGCCTCTACCCCCCCCTGACCAATCAGAGTATATTGCTGACAGAAAGTGGATGTTTGTCAGCCAGCATAATTTCATGTCTATGTGGTTGTGTCTTGAAGCTGGGAGTCTGTTTTTGAACCGGACAGCTTCAGTTTTTATCTTTCCCTTTTCTATAAATAAAAAAAACCTGCCCGGTACCTCTTTATGCCTTTGTGTGGGGCTCCTGTCTCTTTTCCCATCAAACTTTCTCATTAAAAATCTGTTTAAAGAAGCGGTTTGATGTGTTGGGACTTACAGACATTTGCTCTCTTGCCAGGAATTAGATGAGAGGATTTCTGCTGTTAGCATCCCTTTAAAAGCCGAGTTATTAACACCACATGGCTTCTCTCTTTAGGAACAGCGTAAAAATGTTGATTTCTTGACCTTGTCTTTTCAACACATTTGAGTTCCCAAAACACTTTTTTTTTCTGTCAGTTTGGCTTGAAACTGTTAGTAGTTTGATTTAGATACTCCTGTAACAGTTTTTGCTCTTAACATTTCGGCAAGGCAGTGCCAGGTGGTTAGGTGGGCGCCTCATGTTTGTACAGGAGGTTTGAAATTTGGCATGTCATTCCCCCTTTTCTCTCTGGCCCTTTCCCTGTCAACCTCCTTCAAAAGAAAAAAAAAAGAAACAGTTTTTGGCAAAAAAGCAAATGTGTGTTTTCCAGCTGTCTCCGTTGCATGGTTATCCTGGTGCACATTTACCACTCTATTACTCCTGACTGTTGAAATGTGTTCAGCACACTGTTAAAAATGCATTTTGCTGTGGGCTTTAAGAAAATCAACATGTCCTGGTTTACACCGAGAATTCTTCTTATAATCATTCCTCATGTTCATGTTGCAAAATTCCCCCCCTTTTTCCTCCTGAGGAAGAAATGGAGAACAGAAGCTACAGCCCTCATCTGGAATACATATGTTCCCAAAGTTCCTGTCTTTCTAGCAAAATTACATTTTTGTTTCTGCTTTTTCTGACTTTGAAATTATTTTGGTGTAAAAAATTGCTTTATATTTTCAATGAAGTACCTCATGGCCAGAATAGACAAAGCACCAACTTGTGAGACTGAATATGTCCATTAAACTAATACTGATTCTGTTGTGTGATTCTCCATGTGTGTGTTTAGGTATGATAATCCTCTGAGCCCTTTAGGGCAGCACATCTCCAGCGAGCTGGGTCTGACAAAGAGACACTTCTTTGAGATCCCCACTCCGCACTGCAACCTGGACCTGGACGAGTACGAATACGAAGACGACTTTGAATGATGCCCGACGCTGTGGCGCTTTCTCACAATCCTGCTGAGCACCTTCCTCTCTCACACACAGAAGTCAACATGCGCAGCTGTGTTCGTGGCTGAAACACATCATGCAAAGATCAGGAGATTGGGGTCAGCTCCCCGTCCTGTGCAGCAGGACATTCACCAAAACAGAGTAATCACAAAAGCAGAAAGACGCAGCCGGAGCGTTTTTCTGTGAACAGCTGGAGAGAAAAAAGCACGGCGCATCATGTCCTTCCACACTCAACCAGATGTTTTCTGATTTTCACCTGTCACACTCTTCTCCACAGCTGGATTCATGATGTCACAGCCAGCGTCTTTTAGACCTTTGCTCCCTCCTCACATGCAAACAGGCCGTTTTCTGCATGTTATCTTCTCTATCAATAATGTTCAGGGAGAATTTGGTTTCATCCGAACGTCGGTGTATTGCGTAATCACGTTCGCACGAGCCAAATCGCATTAGTTACACACTGGAGCTCCCTGAATTGTTGGACAGAAACCATGATGATTTAATTCGGGGATCAAACTCATTGGCTAATATTACATTCCAGTGATCATATCGAAGAGGTTTTCTATGAGGCTGTAAATTTATAAATGGTTTGTTGAAAAGTCAGAAGTTGCTGTAAATGCCAAACAAGCCACCATCAAAGCCTTCTGCACACACGCCACACACACACACACTCAACCCAGTTTAGACGGCCACACACAGCATGTATAGTACAGGTCTGTGTTTATTATGACTCATGTATGTGTGGGATGGGGTTAGAAATGATTAGATACATTTATAAATTACTGTACATATTTATTTTGAGCTTGCTGTGTTGTAAATGAGTTGGTGTTTTAGGCATTTTTTATGTTACAAAGTGCATTTTGTTTTTCTTTAAATTAATAAAGCATTGGTGAAAGGAAATACACATTGCAGTTTAATGTACATGTGATAAATGCTGGTTTTCATATAATATATAAAGTGATTTTTCTTGTTTTCCACTTATTTACTTTGCTGTTCACACATGCAGTAATATGCAGATGTAAAACAAAAATGAGATGTTTTTTGAATTTTGAAAATGATAAAAATGTGTTCATGGCTATTAAATGGAACAAAGTCTGTATTTATAAAAAGTAAAATGATAAAAGCTTTTAGTGACTGGATTTCTTTGTTTTATTATTACAGATCATTTACATAAAACACATATGTAGTGTTAAATGTGCCAGCATCACTCTGTTTAAAACAGTGTAATCCCGACTGGAAATAAAAAGGTAATTTTATGTCCCCTGTAACATTCAAGTAGTTTACAGTACAGCTGTTCTTTTACAAAAATAGCTCCATACAAACAATAATATGCATGGCCCTTAATTTAAAGTCATTTGACTAATAAAAACCTGATAGAAGCCAATATTTACTTTTCAAAAAACTAATTAAAGCAATAATGGTGATTTATAGGTGTTAAATCCAGATATCAACATAATTTAAGAGGTAGTCCCCTTCCAAAAAAAAGCCAAACAAATTGAGAGTTTCATAATCTCAGCCTGAGAAACATAAATATAAAAACAAAAACATCCTGTAAACAAGGAGGGGTGGGTCTTTTAGCTTCCTTAGAACATTTAGTGATGTAAAAAGTGAGGAACATTCAAGCTTCTGCACAGTTGCAAACCCTGGCTTACGCAATAAGTGCTAAATCTACTTAAATATGGTGAAAAATATGATCAGTATTACTGATGCTCAGCAGATTAGTGCCGTCTGTCGTTCTGCACCGTTTTAACTGCATCTGCTGTAGCTCGCTCTTCTGTAGAAGTTTACAAAAACCCTGTCTCAGGAATTTGGCCTTAAATCTCCTGAAAAAAAAGTCAATCTTGAAAAGCAGATTACAAAGATTTGCTTTTAATTAGGCTTGATAATTGAAATAAAAACAACAGAGCACCTTAGTTTTAGCAAGAATAGGGCATAAAAGGCTAAAATTGGAATAAATAGTGCATTTGGGGGGAGTGCTTTTAGCTTTAGACTTTAGTCAACTAAAGTATTTTTGGCAACAGGAACGTTCATAGGTCTAATTTTTATTGCATTTGCACTAAAACTACATACCATTAACCTCTGGGTTAACTGGTTTTGGTCTTTGCACACTTAGCATTTTGGACTGCATCTTTCTAATAGCTGAAAATACTGCATGATCAAGAACTTAAACAAAACAGAAACCCGAAGGTAAGCATATCATGATGGAGAAGACACTGGTTACAAGGTGCAAATTCAAAACAAATGTTGAGTGAGGTGTTCAAACAGATTTACTCCAATCTCCTCCTCGTACTTAGAGCTCAACCTCCACCGTGCCGTCGTCTGGCTCGTCGAGGACGGATCCTTCGGTGTTCAGGCTTCTCACTGGTGGCTCCAGGGGGACGGAGAATGGATCTGCATCACCCGTCTTCTGAAGACTGAGCAGGTGAGGTAACATTGATTAATGTGACCGGGATGAGCAAAACGGTCCAGAAAACCTGGTAAATGAGAAAGCACTCACCTTGGACTGACACCCAGTCGAGGAACTTTACTGGCTTTGGAGTCAGCAGGACTAAATGGACACGGAGACTTGCTTACTGTAAGGAAAAATATTTAGTAAAAGCCAAACATACAACCCTTGTGGACATTCGGACTCTAATTGTGTGATTGACTCGTGCAGTGCTGCACCTTCTGGTTTCTGTTTGGAGAAAGGAGAGCGACTGTGCAGGTAGGGCCTCCTGTCTGAGCTTACATACGATACAGCGTCTTCTGCTTCTGCTGCAGCCAGTAAAGATGCACGATAATAGATAAGCGGCTGCCAGCACTCCTCCCTGAGGTCAATTATATGCTCGGCAGTGTGCTTCTGCAGGTAGGAGAGCCTGCGAAGACAAAAGGGGACTTTCAGAGAAGTCAGAGTAAAAATTTTTATTAGTTCCTTACCTCGCCTGCTGGTTTGCAGCACTTACACTGTCTTCTTGTCTTGTTTGAGCAGTTTGCTGGAGAACTCGCTGAGGATGGTCAGGTAGGAGAGGTACGGCGGTGTAGCTTTGTCTGGGCTCTGATTAAACTCTTGGAACACAAACTCTATGCCATTCCTAAACACAAGAGTTTGAGTAAAAAATGGTTAAACACTTCAAAAAACTGAGACATGAGGGCCCTTTACTGACCTGTGGGTCATGACGACGCATTCACGAAACTTAACCACGTCCCCGAACGTGAGAGCAAATCGCCTGGCCAGCTCTTTGATGCTGGTAAAAGTCTGGACTCCTGGGTGAACCCTGCCGCCGCTCTCCTGCTCCCGCTTGAGTCGCACAAACAGCTGAAGAGCGGAGAGCACAGAGAAAAACTTCAGCAGCTCAACGGTAGCTTTCAGCATTTCATGTGTGTTTGTGTTGACTTTACCTGCTGCAAACAGAGCATCAGAGAGCGAGCACTCTCGATCTTATCTATCTGCCGTGTCCTGCACATTGTCTCCTTGATGATGTCTCCAAAGTCACTGTAGTACTGGGGGACGAAGGGACAAATTTAAACAGGATGCTGCTAACATTCACACAGCTGCAGTAATCATTATGACTTATGTTTGTTTGATCTCAGAAATACAGATCCATCAGAAAACATTTAACCTTTGTTAATCCCAAACCTCCCATATCAGGCATGAAATGTGGAAACTTAAATGTCCTGATTTTTTCAAAATTAAAAAGAAGATTTAGATTTATAATCAAAACAAAATTTAGATTAAAAAAACATAATGTTTGCGGTTTTGTTATGTTGTTTTTATCCATTTCTATTTGTTTATTTGTTTATTTTGCTTTGTGCACCTGAGAGGCAGAATGTGACCAGAAAGCTTAGCACAGCACAGACAGGAAGTAAAGGCAACTGTTAGCTTGGCTCTGTTCAATCATAATAACATCAATAATAAAACTGCTGGACTCTCTGAGGTTCAGCCTCTTTGTTCTTTTGTTGTTGTTGTTTTTTCAATTTTCATACATGCAAGGTTTTTTTATTAGCTACACTTGTGAACTTCCTGTTAAAGCTCTGTTAGATCATGCTAACACTGAAAACTTCACGAGGACCCAACTAAGTATAACCGTGTAATATACCGTGTCCTCATTGCTAGCCTGCTTTAATATTGAACACACAGTTTTTGTCCCAGGTTTACTGTAATTGATTTATATCTAAAAAAAATTTCAAATTACCAGCTGATAATAGTTTTGTTTTTTTTAGAGGGCCAGCTAGCCATTTATGATACTCTTTATGCTAAATTAAGCCAAGTGTCTTACTTACTATTCAATCATTTAATGTTTAGTACTGAAATGCATAAAATGGCCAACAAGCTTAGCACAAAATGCAAATACAGAACGAAAACTTGACGTTTTACACCTTTATATTTAGACACCATCCATATTATTGCATGCTCTGATTTGGAAGAAGAAAAAAAATTGACTTTAGGATAGTTTTTCTAGTAGAAACAGCCTTTAAAATCATAAGTCATTCCATTTCTGATCCTGAAAAGTAGTGAATATATAAAACATGCACACTAAAAAAAACAAAATTAATAGAAAAATACATAATAGTTATCAATTTCTTTAATGAATGTATTTGGAAATATAATTAATTCAATAATATTTTGTAATGGATCAGATTTTAGAGACGATGTTACCAGCTTGTTCAATAATAAATCAGTTCTGCAATTAAATACACTAAAGACCTTGTAACAGGAAACTGTTCAAAGGTCTTTCCATTTTTTCTCTGCTCTATATTTTCAATGTATAGAGTATGAGAGTGTTGGCATCATAAACATGTTATTTCTCTTCTCTCAGCAGGTCTCTCTGGCTAAAAGCTGTGGAGCCTGTTGACTGGATCAAGTCAAAATTTGATGCAATCCACTGGTCTGCTGAGCTAGGCAATACTTTTTTAGATCTGTGTTTAAGGCAAAGAAGTCGGTCTACAAGTCAGTCATTTTAGAGGAGGGATTTATTGTCATTGTCATTATCATCTTTAATGTGAATAAATATAAAAAACTGGTGACATATCAAATGGTGTTTTATGATAAACATTTAAATAAAAATCAACATTTTTAAGTTAAAACAAAACTTTGCTCCTCAATTTTTAAAAAAGGCTCCTAAATCATCTAATAAAAGTAAAAAAACTTATAAAAGTATTCTAAATTTTTACTTTAATTTGTGTTTGCAAAGACAAATACTGATATAGTCTTAAGAACCTAAAATATATTTGTTTTTTTCCCTATTTAAATATTCGAATTTTTTTATAGATCAAGATTTTGTTTGAATAACCCAATCAGATTCAACAACAGTATTAATATTCTCAACAAGTTCTAGCCAGGGAATTGAATATCAGATGCCTTCTTTATGGAGTTCACCTTTACCTTCATGTAGTACATGAAGACCTCAGCTGCCATGCTCATCTCTAGCACTCCGTGTACGATCAGCTTGCAGAAGGCTGCCAGCATATTTCTCCTTCTGTGAAGGTCCTCCAGCCTCTCCACCTCAGAGTTTTCAATCACTGAGGGAGCGGGACACAAAGCGCGATTGGATGGGAAGGGGTCAACAGCGAAAGAGGAGGGAGGGCGGGCAAGAAGAGTGATTAATCATTAGAAATCATACAACAGAAAGGAAAGAACAAAGCGGAGGCTGGAGGGAGTGTTTTAGTAAGTTTTCAGGACAATGGCTTTAGCAGGTGGAAATCAAAGATAACATCAGAATGGAGTTATGGTCGTGATACCATGTGGCTTCAATCTTTCACAAGGCTAATAAAATAGTCTCGGAGGTGAGCCAGAGTTAATGGAATTTTCTCACGGAAAGAGATTGCCCTGATTTTATGATTTAACTCAGTACCCTTGCCCTCTGAGTGATCTCTGATCCAGCAGCTAATAGAAAACACAGTCTATATAACAAAATAGTTACCAGGCAAATCCAATAAAACAATATCTTTTTATTACATTTTCAAAAACCAGCGATCCCTGTTTTGTATTTGGTTGAACATTTAAGAGATTCCCACCACGGCCATTATTAACTTCTTGGAACTTCCACATATTTGAATGCAATAAGTCTGTGAAAGCCGGAGCTATCGGGAAAAAAAGAAAAAGACTGTAAAATGTTTCGGTTGTCGTGAATAAATTCATAAGTTCACCTGCAGGACTTTAGAGAGAAGACACCGCTGATGCATTTCCCTCATGTCAGTCTTGTTTTCCTCATTATAAGACAGACAGGGGCATACTGCTGTCATTGGTTTACAAGCTGCATCGCTTTGCATAACAAAGACTAACACGCTTCCATACAAATTAGTCAACCTTGTTTCAGTCTGAAGAAATTAACAAGGCTTCCTTTGTAATTGAGGGTCAATTGTCAGGTCAGGCTGGCAATCAGAACACATTTACAGTCTGCAGGCACCTCTGTAGTGACTTATGATGCCGAATGTGTGGCCGTGCATTTATTATCTGCACGTTTTTACCACAGCGAACTGCTGCAGGGAACCGGCGCCTCATTCAGAGCGCCGACAGAGTGACAGTGCCATCTACTGTGCGGCCGCAGACATTCGTCTGCAGGAATGGAAGGTATGTTGGGGTCATTTTAATTTGCATGCCATGCTATCCTACTCCTCAGCACTTTGAAGGGAAATATACCTTCTTCACTTCCCAATTAAAATCTTGCAAAAGTAAAAATAAAACAATGGATTCTTTGTACTCTGGCCTTTATCGCTTCCACCCCTAATCCCCCGTTTTCAAGTTTCAGATGTCAGAGTTACTACGTAGATCCCACCAAACGATATTTCCTTCTCAGATGGTTTCAGTTAATATTCGAGCCCCAAAGAGGTCAGGAAAAACGTTGCTTGGCAAGAAAAGGAGATTATTGAAAAGACTACAAGATTCATATATTTTACAGCCTAATTTAAATGTAGCCCCTTTATAATAAGTAGTTCTAAAACAATTATGTTAGCTATATCATATCAAATAAAGGAAAAAAATAACAGCTGATTATTCACTCGAAAAGGAAAAATCCAGAATCTTTGAAAATGCAAATATGTCAGTGACTTGACTTCACTGAGATTTGACACTGGATGTAATTTTTGAGGGAACTGCACTCTAGTTTCTCTCCGGATGAGCTTTTAAACTCACAAACTCTCAAACACAAACTTTCAATAAATATCAATGAAACCTGAACATGAAAACAGTCGAAAAGACTCGGATGAAACGAAGCTGCTGTCTCACCCTTGCTCTGGCTGTCACAGTCTGAGCCAACAAAGACGTGCGAGCATACGAAGGTCAACAGCGCCCTCTGCAGTTTGGGGCTGGGTGTGTACAGCAGTGGACCGAAGGAGGTGGGATCCCACATGTGCAGCTGGTACGAATGAGCCGTCAGGACGTCGCACACGCCCAGAAACGCCTACCGTGGAAGAAAGAAAGGAGCTCAGAGAGAAGGAAGGAAGAAGATGGCAGGATTCTCAGCTGCTTGCTGGTGTACCTGGATCCTCACGCTGTGATCACAGTGGGAAAGACAGTGATGACTCCGCTCGCAGAAGAGACGCAGCTGGAGCCTCTGGGCCACGGCTTTTTCCTACAAAAACAAAAACAAAGCGTCCTTCATTTCACACAGAAACTTTAATCCTGTTTACTTTCGTAGCCTAAACAATTATTAAACCAATCAATATCTAGATCCCAGACAGTTAAACCACCAAAAACATTTGAATAAATTCCAATTATTTGGAAACTACAGCAGATGTTACTCACTCTGCTGGTCAGAGTTTCACTGCTTGTGTGGAGTGACCAGAGCATGACGAAGGACAAGCACTGCAGTACCTCCTCCAGAACCTGCAGACCAGAAAGGAGGATAACAGCAAAGATGGGAGACACGAAAGATGGAAAAGTGGCTGCATCTGGTCATGCAGGGGGCAGCGACGGTACCTCAGGCGGCGCTCCTCCACTGCTGCTCTCCACCGACAGCAGAGGAGACAGCAGGTCAAACACACCCCACTGACTGAGGTCATGACAGCTGGCAAAGCAAGGAGGAAAAACACAAACCGCACACACTTTATATGGAGTCAAAACAGAGAAAATAAATCACAACATCGTGCTGTGGCTGCAAAGATCGCAAAGTAACGTCAACTCTTACTTGTGGAAAGCTCTTAGTTTCCTCAGTATTGCAACAATTTCCTTTAGTTTCTCCTCATCAGCAGAGAAATTGTCACCCTGCAAATGAAAAGAAGAAGAAATTAATTATTTAATATGCAGCATGCCAATGTATGAAGACTAACCAATGTTCTGCTTGAAGCGTTTTAGGCCCAAATGATCGAGAATTTTACCATTTGAAAATGGAAAAAAATAAAATGGAAACAGGAAAGTCAATTCCAGATGTCTATCCAGAGATAATCTGATATGTAAATCACAGCAATACTCCTTTAGGTCTAAAGGATGGAGGGAATTAGTTTTTTTATCACTCCTCGTATGCTGGAGACATCGTGGGAACATAAAAGCTAATCACACACGTTTTCCGGTCATGTGTAAAACTTTAAGGCAGAACTATTAAGGATTATTTGATGTCCAGTTCTCCCTCTTTGGGATTGATCCCTGATACCTCATCTCATACTGATGATGATCTTTATCTCTTTAAAATCTCGAAAATTGTTTGCAAAAACGCAGTACAAGAAAGTGGTTGAAACGTGATCCTACAAGCTACAATGAGTGGAAGAGGAAATATGCTCCATGGAAAAACTGATCTATTCTCTCAGGACTAATGCAAGGACCCATGCTGGACTGTGGGCTAAATGGATCATCTATGAGAAGACCAGCCTGCATGAGACAAGAGAAATAAAACAGATGTAACCCCTCCTGCAGTGTGTGTTTTGAAAATTCTGTTTTGTATGAAAAACATGGGAAAAAAAGGGGGGGGGGTTCTTAAATACAAGAACAACAGTCTTTATAACAGGATGAAAGCACCTTTCCATCCATGCACACTGATTTGGCCGTGACAGCGGCGCTCACCCTGAGCGAGTCCTCCAGCAGTTCTGTCAGTCGGCCCACCCATCGCTGCACCAGGGCGTCCCTGGCGGCTCTGGCTGCATAGCTCCCGGCTGCATCTTCCCCACACAGGCTGAGGTATGTGCAGGCCGCTGCTTCCAGGACTGCAGGGCCCGAGTGGAGGTCCAAAACAGCCGCCATCTCCACCATCAGGCTGGAAACTACCTGCAGGAAACAGGGTTTTACATGTTATTCTAAATAAACACCACAGGTAAAAAGTCTGGGATCCTCCTCATCAGGGGGATATTATACTGTTTTGACGTGGCTGCCTGAATCTATTAAATGTTCAATCAATCAATTTAACTAAAGATAATTATCTACCATAATGTGCAATGTTTAATTATTGCAGTATTTCATCTAATAGTAAAGCAGACACATCAAACATGCTTTGTTAGAAAGATTTAATCATTTCATCTATATTCAGCCATTAATTTCATTATTATCACTATTCAGAATTAATTTATGCTTCCAAATGTATCATTGTGCAAAGGGGACCTAAACATAAGTGGGATAAAAGGAAAAAAGAAATAAAGTATAATTTCTCATTATATAATTTGTGTAAACTGAAAGGAAGGAGTCCAGACCTGTGTGTTTTCAGCATGTGGACACTCTGGCAGGAAGTACTGAGGGATCCTTATCAGGGAGGCAACAGCGTCACCGCTGTATGAAAACTATAGAAACATGATGAAAGAACAAATATGATCCGAACACAGCGGCGAGAGTTCAAACATGTGGACACTGGAACAAGTTGAGATGAGGAATACCTTGGAGAGTAACTTAGGAAGCATCGTTAGGAGATGCTCAGTGAGCTTGAGGCAGTCATCCGTCTGAGCTTTCTTTTCTCTTGCATTCATCACCTGTACCAAACATTTTATTCATCAGGTTAACATTTAAAGTTGGTTACTGTTTGTCAAAACAAACACTGACCTTCTTTGCTCCGCTCCTCCCCGCCAGCACTGGTCCCTCTGAGGCCTGACGCGCCGACGCAACCAGGATCTCTACAAGAACTGCTCGTTCTGCCAGAGTAAAACCTAAAAACACACACAGACATGTCTTTAATATTAACTCTGACCATGTGATAAGGAGCTGGGCCCTTTAGACTTAAATACGGTATAATCAATCCATACGTTAGTGGACTTTCTAAGTAGAACATTCAAAACTATCATCTATAGCAGCGTTTTTCAACCACTTTGCCACGGCACGCTAGTATGCCTTGATTGGCAGTTGGGCCAATGGAAATTATTTACTTCCACTTTAATAGGTAGAAAAAATATGTTTTGAGGGCAAATTAATTGATATCTGTAAATAATAGGGCAAATAATATTTGATTTTTACTTAATAAACTTTGACAAGAAGGATTTCATATAATTGATAAAAGCTACAGAGTTTAATTTTGAACATTTTCTGTGTATAGTGCACCTTGTCATTTTTCAATGTGAAAAAAAAACATACCTTGGCCCAAAAAAGGTTGAAAAACACTGATCTATAGTCATTTAATAAGATTGGAGTCATTTAAATTCCTTGACACAGAAATGTTACAGGAACCGATTTTTACCGATTGCAACCACGTTTCCCTCGAGCATTTGAGACCAGCATGTATCATAGATAGATCTATAGAGTAATAGTTCAATTAGAACTGCTTCATGTATCTCCTTTTAAATTATTACATTTCTTTTCTCTTTTTGTTTGTGTCACAAATGAATTTGCAGCTTATTTGATAACATGTTTGAAATAAATACTCAATAAAATCTTTAAAAAAAATAAAAATCCGCCTATCACTGCAGCTGCCAATCTGACTTGTCAGGGTGTTATCATGGTCCAAACTGGCCACCAGTTTCCTCCTCATCTGCATTTATCCAACTCAGAACTGGACTTTTTTACCAGTTTATCCAGACGTTTTCGGTCTTTCTCCATAGCGCAACTAACCAAGCAAACAGCATAGAAAGGCAGACTTACAATGACAGTGTGACTGAATGTCTGCAACATATCCAGTTTATGCTCTAAAACCACCCCCAGCTTGACAAACTACCTGTAATTTGACAAATAGCATGTCAGGTTAGCATGAGATCTGAATCAGGCCAAACACACCCGATTTCATGCTCCTCGCCAGTTTTAAGTTGGCATTATACTGTATATATCATCATCTAGTTACCAGTTCCTAGCTATATTTACAAGTTTGCTTTCTGCTCTTTGGTTAGTCTCCTTCAGGCATTTCTATTTCTGTTTGAATATATTTGATTTCTGGCCCTACGGCACTTCTTGTTTATTAGTTCATTCATATTATGGCCACTTTCCCGCATTCGGTCCTAAAATTATTCACCCCTGACAGATGCAATAATTTGCAAATAATTTAAACTATATTTCATCAAAGATGAGCCAAAGAAAATAATAAAATGTTTGAAATTCTGTAAAAAGAAATCAGATTTTAAATGCTGATTAGTTCATACCAGCTGAAAAATGACTGTGGCACATTGATTGGGAACCTCTAGGCCTGATGTGTAATTCACTGAGCTGAGTGGAATCATCCACCTTCCTCATCTTTATCTCCACTCGACTTCAGCCACAAATCATGCTGTTTTCACTGGAATGAGCAGTCAAAATGATTTTCCTTGTTTGTTTGTTTTTTGTCACTGTTGACAGATAACTCTCATCTCAAGTTACAAAGTTCACATAAATTGAAAAATTAAGCTAATAATGTACGAATACTTTAATGTTTAACATCCCCACTGGATAATCCAACTTCCCTCAGTCTTCACATTTGCTGATTTCAAAAGGCAATTATCTAAGGGTAAAACTTGCCACTCGAGGATTTTTATAACCACTGTGTGTGTCAGCATGAGCTCTCTGGATATCGACAGTATCCTCTGTCATATATGCTTCATGTGACACTGTGCAGAGTTAATGGATCAGTCCACACCATAAGCAAGGTCAATAGCCTACATACAGCAATAATCATCTGGTAATAGAAACATGTACATTTTGAAAAAATCCAACAGTTTGCAAAAAAGTTTTTGCAATCTTGTGAGGTGGTTTTGTGGACGTATTAAAAAAGAAGTGTCTCGCAAAATTGAAACGAAAACACATTTTCCGCATAGGCTGATGTTTGGGCCGAAAGTTATACAGTATCCCTTTAATGGCATTTGAAAACGTGGAAAATACAATAAAATGGTTGCTGTGGTTTTTAAACTGGAATGTACTGTGGGTAAATCCACAGAGCAGGGTTTGGCCTTCTTTGGAAAAAAAAACAGCATGTTGCTTCAAAACTTGCACATTTCATTCACCACAAGTGGTGTTTTGACGGATGTGGCTTTTGGAAAAAAATGAATATCCTTTTTGTTTCTTTCTGTATAAAAAAAAAATCAGTTTAAATGTTCACATTGTTTTTTACACTGTTTAATCAAGTATAAGCCTTTTATTTCCATCTTACAGTGATAATTTCTGACCTTGACTGTCTGAGGAGGGGTCCTGCAGCAGTGCAGATGTGAGTGTGGGCCAGTCCTTCAGCAGAGCTCCACCACAGTCCCACAGGCTGTCCACCATGTACACAACATGCTTGTGCAGCTGAAAGCAGACACAAACCGACTCGTTTGACTTTCAGATATAACGCACCGATCACACACAACATGCAGCCAGAATTCCCCTTTAAAAATTAAATTATTCATTGTTTTTATCACCTCAGACTCATGATAAAACTGCAGCAGAGCTTTCAGTCTGGCAAATGATTGCTGTCTTTGTGCTTCCTCTTCATTCATTTTATCCTGAGAATCAGATGTAGGGGCTACAGCATTGAGAAGCCTGCCAGAGACAAAAAGTAGCCACTGTAAAAAAATACTTTTATGTGATTTTTTTTTGTGCTAAGTAATACGGGTTTTTATACCTTGAGAAGAGCAGCTCTCCTGCAGTGGCCGCAAGAGGGCGCTGTGAGGAGTAAACAAGCTTCAGAAGCTGCTTATAATCCTCCGGAGTGAGCACATCATCAGATGATCTGAGGAATGAGCATTGGGTTGATGCAGGATGCAACAGCAGGACGGATAAATAAAGAAGATCATAATTAAACAAACTCACTTAGCAATGAGTACCAGTAGTTTCATGGTTTGCACCGCCACCTCACTGTCCTTATCCAGCGTCATGGAGATTATCCGTTCCTGGCACACAGGCACTGGATTAGCACTAATGAAAACAAAGTCACTTCGCTCTGCAGCTGTATGCCACTAATGTAATAATTGGTAGTTTTAATCTGTCTGGATGCTCCAGGCAACATCAAATAGATTTACCATCCACTAATTAAAACATCTGTTTAGTCTGTTTATTTTTATTAGGCCAGGTACTAGTAAACAGGGGATTTAAAGCTGAAGAAATAAACAAATTAAATTCCAATAGAGTTGAACTGATGTGGAGGATGTAAATAAAACAGAATGCAGTGACTTGGAAATATCATTAACTATTCATTTATTGAAAAAGAAGTTCAACATTTTTAATTTTCATTAAATATATCAGCTCATGTTGAGCTGGAACATGTCAAAAAGAAGTTACAACAAAAGAGCACCTTTGCACCTTGTATAGGAAAATAATGTTTTAAAGAAATAATGTTCCTCACACTAAAATGGTGAAAACTTTCCATTGTCTATAGTACATAATACAATCAAAAGATGCAAAAAATCTGGAGAAATCTCAGCACTGGTTATCTGAGACGTTTAAGTTTTCAGGCAGCACATGATTTTCTATCAAGGAAATCACTTCAGGGAATCAGGAACGAGAAATGAGTTACTTTAATCACAGTTCGCTGTTCCTGATGTGAACATCCTCCAGGAATGCAGCCGTCTTCTCTGGGACAAAGCAGACTAAGGCGAAGTTGAAAACTCCTCTGTGGTCTGACAAATTTAAGATTCTTTTTAGAAATTGCTGATGCCATGTCGTAGACTATAGAGGAGGGGGCCATCTGTCTTAATATTAGAGCTCAGTGCAAAAACCTCCACCTCCACATGTTGCTGCCATCAAGATGAGTTCATATTTTTTTCAAAAATAATAAATGCATTCAGCATTTTTTTACGATATGTTCTACTGATACTAAAATATTAGTGTATGAGATTTACATATTTTCACATCATGTTTTTTTTTTACAGTTTTTGGATTGGGGTCAGAAAAAATACACAAACTTCTAATTTAATTTGACAGAAACTGTAATGAGTAGGGGTGGGGGAAAAAATTTATTTCACAATTTTAAAATTGATTTTTTTTTTTGTTAAAAGAAATCTGCAAATAAATGCAAATATTTTTAAAAATCATATTTTTATAAAAAATTTTATATTTTTATTTATCCTTTTTACTTGTCTGGCATTTTGGTAGCAGGATGTTGGTCCTGATTGAAATTGAGAAAAAAAAAACAATCAGAAAGATTTTTTGTAAAAAATATTTGTTTTTCTCCACAAAAATCTGCAATTTCTAAAAGAATCAATCAATTTAAATCGAATCGGCACCCAAAAAATCATAAAGGATTCAAATCGGGAGGAAAGCATATCGTCCCAGCTCTAGTAATGAGGCTGGATTTACCTTGAAGCGAGTAGTGAACAGATCAAGTTTAGGCAGCAGCAAAGGATCTGTATACAGACCCTGCAGCCCTAACACACACTTGAGACGCACATCCGGCACCTGAAAGATGATGAACATGAGTATTTAGCTTGCTTAGTTTGGGTCTCCAGCAGTCAAACAACCTTCTACTGCTGTTGTTTACCTTGTCGTTCATCATCCAGCCCATGTATTTGAGGTAACTATCATTGAGAAACACAGAACTGTAGAGCTTCATCCACAAACCCAGCTCCTCCATACAGATCGAGCGAATTTCGGGGAGAACATCACTGCAAAATAGGGCACATAATTAACCCAACAAATACAGACTTAGAGTCAAACTGAAGTATAAGAAAAACTGTACCGATATCTCTTGAGAAAAACTCCTTTAAAGATAACGTCCATCATGCTTTCTAACTCTGCTCGCCTCTCCTGTAACTTGAGTAGCATCAGGAAAAGCAGAGAAACCACAGTCGTCAAAAACAGAAATCCCTCCATCCTACACAGAAAAGCGCACCAGGTGACGTGGACCCTACCTCTCCGATCTTCTTCTGTATCCTCTCCAGATGTTGTGTGCTTTTCTGTCTCGCCGTCTTTGCCCGCTGCACGTCATACAGTTTCTGACTGTTTTCGATCCCGATGCTCAGACTGAGAGCCACGCCCACCAGAGAGCTCAGCAGCTTTACCGCTTATCAGACGCACCAACAGAGAGCAGGTCAGCTTACTGGCATCCATGGATGCACGTTTACCTTGCTCATCTCTTACCCGCAAGCGTGCAGGTGTGTCTGAACGCTCGCACATACGAGTGCGACAGCTCAGTCAGCAGCGAGATGAGAGTGTTCATCAGGTAGCTGTCGAAGATGACACTGTGCTGACCCTGAGCCACCAGCACCGAGACGAAGTCGCAGAACTCGGAGTGAAACCAGCGGCCATGAGGTCCGGACTGCGCGAGAGGGTACTCCGCACTATCCTGCAGGGGAGGGGCGGGGGGGGGGGGGGGTTGTGAGCAGAAATTACGTCAAACCTCTGCAAACTGATTATGTCTTTTATCCTATTACTAAATCAAGTGTGATACCACCTGAGAAAACGCACACAAAACCACTCAAAATGAAAGTGATTATTTTCCAAGAAGATGATGTCATGTTGGGATCTTTAACCCTCAAAGTGCCACACTGCCCTCCACAATAACTTTTAAAAGCCCCTCTACTGAACTTTGGCAGATTTTTGCTCTTTGCAGTCCTAATGAAGGTGAATTGAACATCCACCTTGCATCTCGTATCTTCTCTGAGCTCTGTCGAGCCAGGAAAAGTCAGTATGATGTTCACTCTAGTCTTATATAAGATGTGTGTGTTTCTCTGCCACGGGACACTCTAAGGCAACGGTGGCGTCAGGAACGTGCAAAATGAATGTCAGTGTACCATCAAAATAAGTCAAATCAGAGTTTTAAAGGTGGAAACTTATGTAGTATAACTTCAAATGCTAATCTCATCCAGATGCTTTAACATTTTTGAGCTTTACAGTTGTGTCAAATCCATCTAATTTGGACTATGGTCAGAGGTTTACAGGGAGAGTGGTTATGACCAAAGACAGCATTATTGACGCTTATTCCCTTCCACCATGTCCCAATTAGTTTCAAATAAAAATGTAAAAGCTTAACTTTACTCATGACATCCAACTACCGTACTTTACCAGTCAGTGCTAGTTTTTGTCCTTTGATCCATTTTAAAAAAAGATCAGTTTGGACAAGATTTTACTGGAAGGTGTTTAAATAATTCTGGTTGCGTGCAAAAATCCCTAGTTTTACGGATTTAGCCAAGAAAATAAGTGCTTGAATGACCTTTCTGAGTCAATGGGAACTGAATAAGGAGGAACAAGAGGAACCCGCAGAAGCATGAAGAAGACCTGGTGTATCTGTTATCAACCCAATGCTCTATCAGTTTGTAGCAGAAGACTCTTGGTGTGTGTATGAAGTGTAAGCTCATTCTTCTCCAAGAAATAAAGTGATATTAAGTTGCAAGTCTCACAATCCTAGATGTGTTTTAATTCTAAGTCTAATGGTCTATCATATTTTTTATAATACAACTCTAAATAAATTTTAAACATCAGATTCTACTGACTAAAATTATGTCTGAGACATGATGATCAACGGGAGGACTGGAAAAAGGCATGCCTAAAACTGCTCGAGCTCTTTCGGAGTTACAAAGACCGATGCGGCCCAGCAATCAGATGACTTGAAAACATAAACATATTTGTGTTCTACGTTACTGCTTTAAAAAAACTTTTAAAGTCTAACAAGGTCAATCAAGGGCAACTTTCTTTCCAGATAAGCTGCCATTTCACTTTCTAGCTGCTCCACATCAGCTGTTCACTGGCTCAGATTTGAAAATGACAGGAGAAAATGAAAGCAAGTGAGGTGGATATCTAAATCCGTATATTCCTGCAGAACAGGATTCATGCTAACTCCAGCCAGGCAGCATAAACCGCTATCAAGCAACAACAGGTTTTTTTATTAAATAATGATGCAAGATGAGTTTATAATATTTGTTTTGTGCAATTTAGAGTTAGTAAACAGAAGAACACCATTGCCCTTAAAGGATGTAAATAATGAAGTTATTGCACATTAATTATTTGTTAGGGGTACGGCTTGTTCACAGACTTTGTTAGGAAATAACTCATTTTAAACTTTAGAAAAACCTAAATCCCTCATACCCTGTCCCAGATATGAGAAAGTGTTATAAGAACCTAAGAACATCATATTACAAGAAGATAGTCATATTAAAAGGACTTTCCGAGAGATCTGCTCACTTATTATAAACACCTCTACACGTGTTAAAGCAAGGGTTTGGGCTTGTCTTGCAGCCAGTGGCAGGGATAAACATTTCAGCTGGCAGATAAAAAAAATTAATTCATTTCTTTCTCAGTGCAACTCTATACCTTCTGCACACATTCCGTTAGAAGTTATGTTAACTTCAACAATGAATTCACAATGTGTCATTCATTTAGGTTTTCATCCATCATGGAAAAAAGGAATGGTGGAACAAAAAGGCTCAAAAAGTTCCTCCAATAAGGATAAAGATGATTAGAAGAAACGGTGGATTAGAGAAAGAGCCATAAGAGTCTACTAACTGTATCCAGGGGCCATGTGACTGTAAGGATCCATGGAAAAGCCAGAAACTTCTTATACTGCAGACCAGCTGCCTGAAACACATGATCAGACAGACATACTGTAAAATGTGATAAAACATTCCACGTACTGTGTGTAACACAGGAGGAGCAAGGCAGATCCTTATACCTCATCGAGCTCCTCAACCATCTTACTCATGACTTCATTGTCTTCTTTGCTCTGACACATTTCTGCTGTGACAACACCTAGATAAAAAAACAAATAAATAAATAGATCCTGATACACAAAAAGCCATTTCTGTGAATTCTGAGTGTGTGTGCATATACGTGTGCGTTTGCTTGCCTTTGCACCCGGAGCACTGGATGAAGAAGCTGATGAGATCAAGGAGAGAAGAGTCTCTGTCGGTACTGTAAGCCTCGATCCAGTCATCTATCACCACCTGCACAGCCGTCACAAACAGGCAGTGAGGATTTTGTCTTTAAATCATAGTACACCCATCCACCCTAAGAATTCACTCACGACAATATCTGCACTCCAGAAGAAGCATGACAAGTTAAAAGTCCTCAAACACACAATCTGTCAGCTTGTAGTAAGTATAACAAAAACATTAAACCCCTCCCTGATCCCATCATTTAGTGCTGGATACTTCCAAACATCAGGGCTCAAAAAGTAAGCTCTGCTAAGCGGCTGTTTTCTAGAAAAAGAGCACAAATATGACACATTGTACACTGCAGCAGTTCCGCTTTCAAGGAGACTCCTTCATTATAAACTTATCACTAACATACAGAATCACAGTCTTAAAAGCTTGTGATGAAACAGGATACCAAACTTCGGAAGTAGCAAAACTGCTGATGCTAGTGTATCACTACTTACAGGTTCACAACCAACTTGGATCCTGAGTTGCCTTTTAAAACAACTGGTTATCATCAAACTACATCCTCTTTATCACAGATGATAGGGCTATATCTTTCCAAACAATAATAAGTCTAGATAAAAGTAAAACACTGAAGTTAAGACTAAGAGGAAAGAGTCATGGCTTAAACAAAAGGAGAGACCATATCAGAAAGACATGTAACAATAATTAACTTTTCATGAACACAAAGGCAGGAGAGAGATATGCCAACTTCCAGCAATAAGAGCCTTGTTGACTGGGAAAGGCCAAAGGTCTGTGTTCTAACTGGCAAACAAAGAAAGCTACTGAGGCCCCATTACAAGACCACCATCTATATTCTACTTCCAGAACTAAGGTTTTTTTTTCCCGCTGCCTCCACACATCTCCAAGTTGTTGCTTTTTTCATTTTCAGATGACTAAGATCAAAAAACAAAAAAATGTTTTGAAAGAATCTCATTTTTAGACCTATCATGAACCAGAAGTCCTCTTGTGGGATAAGCCAGCTCACCTGCATGGCGTTCTTGCCCATGGTGATCACCTCAAACAAAGTGACGGCCTCCACCTGCTTCTGCTTCCCATGGCGGCCTCCTGCTCTGCTCGCACCGCTGCAGCTGGCTTTGGCTCTTTTGCGCGTGACATTCTCCAAGAATTTGTGTGCCCTTTTCCTGCGTCTCTGTACAGTTAGATCATTTGATGATTCAAGGCATTGTTTCTTTTGCGTTCAACGGTGAAGAAAATTTCAAGAACTCTTAAAATTATTATGAAAGTAAGAAATCATCAATGAACCTTGTGTTTTGTCTGAGATATCCTAGTAACTTCCTGTTTATCTAACAATCTAACAGATATTTGCTCTTTAGAAACAACAGAGAAAGGTAGTATTTAAACCCTAACAAATTTATTAAATAGTATTATTAATGCATGCATTCCCAACTATGATAAGTCCAGTATTATCTCAAGGAGAATCATCTATTTGGAAGAAAATAAAATTGCCCTTCATTCTTTTAGTTCTCCTCTTTTACTACTCCCTTTGCGCATTTCTGCAGAAAACCACATACATGAGCATTGGAAAAGAAATAAAACCTACCACATTTTTTTGTCTGTTTTCATTTCCTGAATCATCCTCAGAGTGATTGACAGCCCCTGAGGAGGTTGCCTCCACGTGAGAGTTTGTACTGGGAAGACAAAAACATCACATGTGATCAAATTTACATCCATAAAAATTTAAATACATGACACACACTGTCTCATCTGCAGTTTTTAGGTTTTTAGATCAGTAGTGGATCTTACTTCTGCTCTGTGGACCTGGATGCAGCTGAAGCTGAGGGCTCTGGTATCATGTCCTCCTCAGATCTTCAGTATTCATGAGTGTGTTTCTGCCTCTTCAAACATGCTATGATCAGTGTGTGCTGTAAAACTGAATATGCATATTTTAATAAGAAGCTACTGATCATAGCTTTGGAGGTGATCCTTCACAAGCCTGTACTGGGAGGAGCTGGGCTTTGGGTTGCTCAAAAACACTTCGGCACAGTGGCCTTTCTACTTCACTATCCTGACAATAGCTAGCGATATTTTTCATTTTCATGAAAGCCATTATGTAAACAATAATTTACTGGAATGACAATAGTGCTTTACACTAAAGGATTTTTAAAACAAAGCAAAAATTAACACTGAAGTAGACCAAAACAAACCAACTAGGCCCATCCAAAACTTTTCAAACTCACCTTTTTCAGATAGATTAATCTTTTCTGTAATGGTCACTGATGTCTGGTCCTCAATTTGAAAGCTGTCAGACAAACATAATTCAAACGTTTCCTCAAATATCCTCCTTCTTTGCCCCGGCTCTCACAGTCAAGTTTTGGACAGCCTAACATATTCTGATTGGTTGCTGGTCTGAAATGCAGACATATGATTTGTTGTTTTGGAACGTCACTCCAAATTAAAGCCCGCCTTTTGTGCCTGTGACAGCAAACATTTGCCGTCCGGTTTGGTTTTCCGCTGCCGAAGCGATTTAAACATCTGTACGAATAAAGTTATCATACACTGAAGAGCTGAGCTAGTTGGATTGACAATTAATCGTCTGTAATAACACCGAAAAGACAAAAATGCATTCAAAATACTATGATACTGTTCCTATTTCTGTTTTAGTCTATAATACCCTTCATAACAGGGTCCTAATGCGCCTCATGTGTATTTTAATTATCCACCCCGTAGTTTATTCAGAAGGGAGCTGTCATGGTATTTCTTTATTCAACATGTTGCAGCAACTGAACAGTAGGAGGAGCCATTTAACCATTAAAGACATGATTGGCTCTATGGACAACCAAAATTCTTTAACAGATTCACCTCATTCACTTTAATGTAAAATGAATCCAGTTTCTTAATTTGTTTATTTATTTCTGATCATTTTGAGTCCTGCTTATTTATGGTTCAGGTATCCCATTTGAATCATCATGCATTAAAATGCAGTGTGAGAACTTTACATTTTCATCAGGTCATAGTTTATACAGGATCCACAAAAAGAGATAGATTATATGTCTTTATTAGCATTGTATAAAACATATTTTAAGAAATTAAGAACATTAAGCTCTTGTAATAAAGATAAGAACAAATACATTAGTGATCAAACTTATAGTTTCACTTAAATTACTGGTCCTTAAACTTTCATCACATGTAGAGTTTTGTTTGTTTTTAAAGGAAAAAAATAATATACAGGTTACAGCCGAAATAAGGTTAAAAAAATAAATGTGCATTTTAACAGCAAATGATATCTCTAAAAAGATTTTTCTTTTAAATCTTTGTGGAGGATAAATATTAAGTAATCGATGTGTACTCTATTACTTCAGCTGATAGTCTGGTAAATGATCAGCTGGTAAATGTGTACATGTTTACATGTTTAAATAAATCCAAATGTTCACACTCGTGGTCAGACTGCTGGCCCGATGTGAACTAGTTTTTATTTACAACAAGATTGCAAGCCAAGTCATTTAGTGCTGTTACAGTATTAAAGCCCAAGTGAAACTAACTAATGACAAAATGATTGATGGCTACAAACGTGCACCTCTACAGTTCATTTATTATAGATGCAGGCGGAATAAGATCCATCTCTCACAGCAGACCTTTTGTTGGGAAACAACAAGCATTCAGGTTAACTGTTTCCATATTCCAGTGAGTACGTATGATAAGACGACCAAAGATGTATTACATACATCCTGTTCAGCCCCACCTGCTGGCTCCAACAGAGCAACCGCTGACTGCTCCACAATTATTCCTATTACACATTACAGCTGTCGCTTTGTTTCACACGTGCTCTATCAAACATCAAAAGACTTCTTAGATGACACAGGATGCTGAGTTTGAAATGTCAGGACTGTATCTTAATTTTGTTAATTATTATAAATTCTATTTGTGTCTAATTACTGTATTTGTGTGGGGCTAATGTTATTTTTTTGTTTAGTAGATGCAGAACTCTTCACCTCTTTTACTGTATAACTCACCTTTACTGGATTCTATTTAGTCCACTCAGCATCTGTGTGTCTCAACACATTATTTATTTATTTAGGTTTTTTTTTAGCATTTACCAGTCCTAAATTTGATTGCATCTACATCCTGTAACCAACATGTCTGAAGTGAGGTTGACACAACACTAGGACAGCAAACGCAACACCCAGTGGTATTCAATTTATTATTCCACTTTAGGTTTAAAAAAATGAGCAGCTGTAGTCACAGCAGTTAGGGATTCAACAAGCGAACCAATCCCAGGGTCTGACAAGAGTCACATTCAGAATAATCAAAGAAAGAAATTATCCACAAGAGATGTAACTAAAATAGGCGGTTATATCCCATCATTATTTCTGTTGAATCATATTGTTTAGCACCTTTTCAGTTCATAGAAAAGCGGGTGACTTTGTCGGGTGAGTCAGGGCAGGAACTGGGACATGAACGTGACGGCCGGATGAAGATCCTCCATCAGCTCCTCTGGTAGCGACAAAACCACCGACGTCAGGCTTTGAGTTATTTCTAATACCCTACACAGGAGACAGAACGTGGATTAAAATCAGATTGTTGCTGTATTAATCGTCATCTCTCGCCTTTAAGACTTCGTCTGCAGCTCACCAGTTGATGTAATGAGCAGCCAGCTGAGGTTCGTGCCTGCAGCCCTCTTCTGCCACGAGAGACTGCTTCATCTGTTTGAAGTTGGCCTCGATATCCTTCTTTATTTCTGAAAAGACCTGAATTCCCCTGAAAGAGCTGATGACTTGCTGCAAAATACAAACATCAAACAGGAAACTGCAAAGTTTAGAAGAAGACAAACACTAACAAAAGTAGGCAGGAAAGTGAAAAGTGGAAATCTAGTCAACTTACATATATGACTGAGAGCTGGTGAGCGATGTACTTATGACTTCCGAGGTGTCTGATATCCTGCTCTAACTGCTGACTCAGCACCAGCAGCTGGTTGAGTTTGGCAATGTGGAAGAAGTATTCTGAAACAGAGGCGTCAGCGCACAATAATAAGCAGAGGCGGCGCTGGACAACAGCTAAACACTAAATTATGTAATGATGTTTTTTAATGTTTCATGTCTGTAAGACGAAAAGCATGAACCTTTGCCCCAAGCTGTGGCCTGCTGACCAAAGTATTACTACTGTAAGATGCTGCAGCTAAATATTTACAGCATCTGTTGCACCTTCACTTCTAAATGTTGGTTTGATTCTTGATTTCAACTTTCTGCTTCAGCACTTCCAAAAATAAAGTAGCCATTAAATTAAGAGGAAGACTTCAAATTTGTGCACTTTGTCCGCAGATACACAGCAGTGTTACTTAAATAGAGCTTTGGGGCTCTGCCATGCATGTAATTGTTTTATTGTGTTCTCCTGATGGTGGACTTATTTAGATTAATAAACAGAAATAAAGTGCAGTACACTCATTTGAACATTTCTATTAGCCATTATGAGAAAATTTCTCAGATTCTCTGACTCTTCCAGTCCTCTTTTTACACTCTTGGTCTCTTACCCCGTTCCCACCACTCTCTCCTCTCCACCAAACCTCTCCTTCAGCCCCTCCCCCTGTTTTTCACTCTCTCTCTACACAGTCTGTCTCTCCTCTCCACCAATCCCCTCTTTCAGTCCGCTCTTTCTTCACTCGCTCTTTACACACAATTGTAACACTCTCTTGGGCTTTCTGTCGTATCCACCCCCAACCGGTCGAGGCAGATGGC
>JAVQJG010028350.1:0-13181 GCA_036024015.1 Craterocephalus amniculus
GCTGTACAGACGACTCTTAGGAAGGGGAGCATCTGGAAGCAAGTCAATGGCACAGTCATAGGGTCGATGAGGGGGCAGAGAGAGGGCCTTGGACTTACTGAACACATCAACAAGATCATGGTAAACTGACGGAACTTTGGACAAGTCAGGTGGAATCTCTACCGGGTCAGATGGATTACAGTTAGTGGGCTGAGTGGATTGCAGACAGGAAGCATGACAAAATGAACTCCAGCTGGATATTCTACCAGCTGACCAGTCGATGATTGGATTGTGTTTACTTAACCAGGAGTGACCAAAAACCAGAGGGGTGTGTGAAGAAGTGATGACATAGAAACAGTCTCATGGTGATTACCGGAGGTAATTACGTGAACAAGTGCTGACTGATACTTAACTAGAAAAATCTCCTTACCATCGAGTGTTGTCACGGATATAGGCTTATCTAGGGGCTCGAAAGGAATACCAATTTGTTTAGCTAAATCCAGATCAAGTAGACTGTTCAGCACCAGAATCTATTAACGCACAGACAGGAAAGGAATTATTATTCAACAATATCAAAGAATCAACAAGGAGACTAGAGTTAGGTTTAGTGGGCGCCCAAGCTTCGTTCGTCAGTTTGCCCACTCTTACTAACAAACGTTGGCTTTTGGGCGAATCTGACAATCCCTCAAAAAATGACCACAGTACAGACACTCACCGGATCTCATCCTCTGTTCCCGTTCGGCTGGAGAGAGTCAGGAGAACAAACTGGAACTGGACTGGAAGCCCAGGAACAGAAGGAAACTCCCGAAGGTGTCTCCTCGGGCGGACAGGAATCCTTCCACGGGCTTGTTCCCTGTCAGAGAGACGTTTATCAATCTTTATGGAAAGAGCAATAAGGCCATCTAAATCAGACGGCAGCCCCAAAGGAGCCAGATGATCCTTAAGAGTCTTGGAAAGTCCATTAATGAAAGCATTAAATAGGGCGGACTGGTTCCAATCGCTCTCGGCAACTAATTTTCTGAATTCAATAGCGAAATCGGAGACTCTGCGATCACCCTGTTGTAGGCTGACCAAAGCCCTAGCTGCCTCCCTTCCGGGCTTAATGTGCTGGAAGATTTGCTGGAAAGCTTGAGTAAAGGCTTCATAAGAGTAGCAAATAGGGGCACAGCGACCCCATTCAGTAGTAGCCCAAGCCTCGGCTCTTCCAGTGAGATGGGTGATGAGGAAGGCAATCCGAGCTCTGTCAGAGGGGAAATCGGTAGGCAGCATTTCAAAATGGAGCTCGCACTGGGTCAAAAGCGACCTGCAATCACCAGAATCGCCAGAAAACTGATCCGGACACGCCAACTGGATCAGCCGTGGAAGATGTGGAGCAATTGCCGGAGCTGGAGCTAAAGCTGGAGCTGAAGCTGGAGCGACCGGAGATGCAGGAGGAGGTAACGGGGCATCTGGAGACATAGAAGACGAGGAAGTCTGGAGCCCCTGGATCAGTTGAGCCAGCTGTGTAATTTGCTCACCCACAGAACTCAGTTGTCTCTCATGAGGGTTGGACATCTCCTTTTTTTTTTTTACCTGTCTTGTCCAGCATCGTTGCAAGCAGAATGATTGTCTGGCTGCTGTTTGGTGCCGCGCAAATTTACTCTATCAAGTAGGGATTTATACTGCATGTAAAAAACTAAATAAATAAATAACAAAAAATAAAATAATATATCCGAGTGAAACTAGTGTATCTAAGAACGCACGCAGATGAACCTGTGAGAACTCAGCTACACGACACCGCAGAGACTGCGTCACCATGCTGAATATACGGAGTGGAGACGTTCAGGAAGGAGTGACCATGCAGAGTGATCATGCAGATCCCACCTCACTAGAACAGAGGCCAGAGGCCGGCCAGAGTCCCCGAGACCCAGGCCACCAGCCCTCCCCATAGGCAACAGACCCCGGCCCCCCCCCCCAGAGACAACCACGCGCCCGCCCAGGAAGGCCGCAGCCGGCGACATGCTGGATTTTAACTGGTCCCAGTTTGGAATTTCCGATCCACATTTGACCCATCTGTAGATAGGGACATGCTTGTTCACCTTTGTACAGCTGGGAGGAGTTAACGGTCAATCCTCACCTCTTTTAGGACACCAGGGTCTTGACCCCAGGTCTTCCTGACCCAATCCCACCACTGTAACCACCAGTCCATCAAATTAAATTATACAAATGTCAATTTTATCCTCATGAGTTTGAAGTATTTTATTTTTTTCTTATGGAAAAAAAGACTGACATGTATTCAAATCACATAAAGCCATTCAGCCCAGTGCCTACAAAAGACAAACTGGGTGGTTTTGTTTTCATACAAGTGAAGGTCATGCAAATAGCCTTAACATTTCAATCATTCGAAAAGGGAAAGAAAATAAAGAGGTAATAAACAGCAAACATCAAACACTTGTCCCATGGTTTGTAGCCATTTGTCTCCCCCCCACCTTCCTCCTTTCCCACTTCCTTATGTGATCTGCATTACCTTATGGCAAGCCAATAATATGGGATGGCATTTTCCTGTAGTCATTTACTGCTGGCAAAGCAGGGACATCACTCAGCCTCTGTTCGCACTGCAGGCAAAAGTGACCCAAACCTGACACATTTTGGCCATATGTGAGCCATATTAGATTTTTTGTTACAGTCTGAGAAGTAAAAATCCTTTTCAAATCTGACCAATCTGACTTTCTCGTTTGGTAGTAAATATGATAAATATCCAATCATTTTGTAAGGATGTTGTGTTTTATCTGAAGCGAGAGAAGTCAGAAATGTGCAGTTTGTGGCTCCGCATCCAAAGAAGTAAAGAGGTTGCACCCACTGCTGCACAAAAGCCTGCTGTATTCTGCTCTCTTTCTTTTCCTTCTCCTTATTTCCCTTCTCAGCTGCTAACTGTTTGTTCATTCCAACAGCTTCCGGATAAATACTCAGTGAAATGTTGCATTAATATTTACTTATTTAAAAGTTTTTATTCTGCCAAATAAAGTTTGTAAGCTGCATTTCAAAAACAATGTGAACAACCATGCCAAAACAATCTAATTAGTGCTTGAAGGCCTGCAGAGGGAACTTAGCCTGAGAGACAGATTACAGGCACTGAACAGACGTTTCCTGTTCATCTGAAGGGATCTTTCGGTGTTTGATTAAATTAAATTGAAATTTCATTTGCTTTGATTTCCTTTCACACTCTGACCTAACCACCTGAACAGCACGTGTCTCTTGTCAAAGCTTTTGTGAATATTGGTCTTTGGGCATTGTTTTTTAATGCAAATTAGCCACATTTGAGCTGAATAGAGATTGACAGAGAGCAGTAAGGTGGAGCTATGCTTAGCAACTTAATTAGACACTCAGAGGAAAGGCACACAGGGTGGAAGCTCCTAAAGCCACTGATGAGGTTAGTATTGACATTATTTTGAAACCGTAATACCCTAAAGCATACAATGCTAACAAGTTTTTAAAAATTAACAATTTCATATTTAGACACTGTGAACACAGTTCACAAAGGAAATATCCCCAGTCCTAAAAATGATGTCAAGTTTTGCTCTCATGACCGAGAATAGATCCTTTTTGCTCTTAAAAATGTGTGTAAAGCATCTACAGAATCTTTTGGCCAAGATGTGAAAAACACTCAATTGTTACAGACTTGCTGTAAAAACTAGAAAAACTTTTTGTAGTTTTGGTGAATTTATAAAACAATATTTACAGATCAGGGGTTAAACGGATTGAGTGAATTGTAATTTGCCAGGGTTACACCAAGGGTTAGTTGCTTAGATTGAAATAACTTAATAAAGGAGAGGATTAAGGAAAAAAAACTAACAGAGAATGCAGAATACAAAATTTGGACTTATAAGAATTATTTACAAAAAACAGCTGTACAGAGCTGCTAAGGATCCTGAATAATTTTATTGTGTTTTTGAGTTTGCAGTTGTACATAATAAATTTTCTTTTCAATTTCACACATAAATACCAGAATATAATTAAAATGAAATAAATGCAAAATACATACAGGAAAAAAATGTAAATGTAAAATAAATGAATAACAGTTAATGTATTAAGGAATACGGTCACTAAGCAATAATGATTAAGATTTCAGAAAATCAAATGAAAATAAATTTATTGGATGAATAGAAAAAAATAAAGGTGAGAATTGGTTTGTTGCAGAGACACAAAAATGTGGTAAAATGTAGATTTCACATTTTCATGCTCGTTTTAGATTTTTTAAATATCTGTGCAAGCAACTTGTTGAGCTTCATAATCTCTAACTCTTTAACCTTCCCATAAAAAGTAACTGATGAAGGCCAGTTTGACGAAGCTGTCCTGATCAACAAATCGCCACATGTCTGAAAGATCCACCACAGAGACTTAAACAGTGGGGTTATTTTTTTTCTGGTGTTTTAGACCACTCTTCCCCATCAGATACTGAATTTATTCCCAACCACGGCAATCAAATAAGCTGATGTTTAAATGATGCATTTCTATCCTGATTGGACACTGGATCGGATTTGAAGCGATCCATGTGCACTCCGCAGCTATTGTGATGGTACACATAAAGCAACCTCAGCACAGTTGGGCAAGATTAGTTCAAGGTTAGTTCAGAGTAGCAATATTCTTCTAGGATGTACAACTTCAGCTTTTGTTGATAGATCCATAACCATATTAGACATTATTACTCTTACTTATGTTTTTTTTCACCTACAGATATGTTGATAAACTCCTTGACCACCTCATACAGAGCCTGCCTCTTATCCAATCCATCGTCCATTATCTGCACTATCTACAGCATCACACAGATTGTCCTTCAGATCCCTCTCTCCATCATCATCCTCAAACATGGTGCCCAGCAGTGGCAGAAGAACCGATCCACCTTCTCAGCAGCAACATCCCACTCTGACATCTTCACCTATAACATAGTTGTCATGGAGCTGGTCGGCACCCTTGGGTATATGTTTACCTGCTGTGGTATCTACAAGATCGATGATGGTTTATTGCAAACAGGGATCATGCTTTTCACTTTTACCTGGTTTGGTGAGGCATGTTCCCATCTCCTGACATGTCTGGAGCGATGTCTATACATCCCATTACCTACGTAAGCCTGAGAAATAAAACCGGGATCAGAATCATGAGCATTTGCATTGTCTGGCTGTTTAGCGCTGTAGGGAGCATTTCAGTAATAGCTACATTTTTTGTCTTGCTTAATTTTGTCATTTTGATACTGTCCCTTATACTGGTTTCCTACTGCAGCTTGTCTGTTCTCTATGGTCTGGTTCGTCCAGGCCCAGGGGAGCATCAGGGCAGGTAGAGAGCTGACCAGTCAAAGCGGAGGGCGTTCTATACCATTTTGGTCATTCTATGAGTGTTGGTGCTGAGGTTTGTTTGGGGTTTTTTTTTGGAGCGTGGTCTATCTTTCAGGAGGAAAAGGAAACTGTGTGGTGATAACAGTGGACGTGTGGTTTAATTTGCCCAGCACTCTGGTGTTGCCTCTGCTGTTTCTGCACAGAACAGGGACACTAGGGCGTACAATCAATGTCAAATAAAATACAAGCTTGGCTTTAAGGAATTGGATTTAGAAATCCAGGGTAAAGAATACATTTTATTCAGTTTTACTCTATAAGATATATTCAAAGCACTGTTTTTTATATAAAGTCTAATTTTAAGCCATCTGTTAATTGTATATACTAACTTTACCACATTCAGGGTGACAAGAAGGGCTGTTGATCCCCCTCTGTTCTTAATGAGAAGCAATGTACCCCCTGATGGGTTCCCAGTCTGTGGTTTGTACATTTGAGACCAGTTACCAGTTTAATCTATTGTCTTTCAATTTGTTATGTTCATGTAATGTTGATTTATGAAAAGTTGCCCAGTTTAGGAAACCAATGGATCAGTCCCTTGCCGTGACTGTGGATAGGAAACCTGTTTTTTAAAGGAATAAAACTTCAGCTGATGCAAAGTAAAGTTATGAAACATTGGTACACACAATGAATTTAATTTGATGAGATTTTAAGTGATCTTCACTGAAGTTCTATTAGAAATAATACATGTTATCCAATGCACAAAATCCTCTGTAATGTAAATCTGTAAAATGTTGCCTTAATGACAACATAATCCTTGACCCTTAGTTATGATGTATTATTGAGTATGTCAGCTGATCGGTCATCATGTCAATGTTTGCACATCCCTTCACATCCAGTGTGAGTGAAATAGATCCTACATGAGTCATGCAAATTTAAAATAAAACAAGGTGTACTGTGCGTGTGTGTGTAGGTGTGTGTGTGTGTGTGTGTGTGAATTTGTAGTGTATACAGGTCCTTTAAGGTATTTTTTCTTTGATTTCTTTCAGTCCTCTCATTTTGTGTGTATGTGTACACATGAACACGTGTCACATTGTAATTCACCACCTGGAGAGAGCACAGAGGGGTTGTGGGTAATATGTGAACCGCTGTTTGATTGATGAGCCAATCAGAGCTGCACAAAGGATTTCATTAACAAAAGACACCCTGCTACAAATCAGCAATCATCTGCACGCGCTCACTTATCGACACTTACCCGGGAAGAGCTACGCGTGCGCATCCCTCACTTATCCACACCTCACCCACATCCACGTTAAGGGGTACCGTGTGACATCAGGCAACCCCGCGTTATCGCAAAGTCAGCAGTAATACTGCAGCCATTTCATCAGAGAGCAACAACAAAATGCACATGGGTCACCGGTTTGCTTCTGGGAGAAACGACGGCCTTTGAATGAAAAGTGAGCTAGTTTCCACTCTTTCCCTGAACATTTGGCCCGTTTCTCAGTCACTGTGCTTTTGATGAACGGTGGGCTATTTAACGGCGGGAAGAAAATATAGAAACTCCACCAGTAGAATTACTTTTCTTTCTTTTAAAAAAAAAAGAAAAAGTAAATTAGTTTTCACACCCCGTGAGCCCTTTGCTCTGTTTTGATCTCCCTGCTTTTTTAAGGCACGGCAGCTGAAACACACACAACAACACACAGCATAGTAATAGGCTATACTTTCTCATTAAGATGACAGGAGCACTATTTTTTGCGAGTATGCGTGTATTGGGGGTGCTTCGTTATTATTGATTGTAATAATAAGATATGTGGACGCACAGATTATTTGCATCCCTGAGCAGAGTTATTGTTACTGGGGTGTGTGCGAGGAGAAGGGTGGGGGGGTGGGATGATGTGATTATGATGGTCATATCCACACAGCCTGGGGCATGTCGCTGTCTGAGTGCCTACACGTGTGTCTGCGTGTGTGTGTGTGTGCATATGCGCGCAAGAGCGACACAGACGCAGAGTGTGCATCTGCGTGCGCCCTGCCATCTCCATTGCATGTCTATGTCTAATTGGCCCAGGCTGATTCCACCCCTGGAATCCATTTTGCACAGTTACCAAGGTTACAGCATCCATTGTCTCCATTGTCGCGCAGTCAGAAACATGTCAGCTTGCACACATATGAGCATACGCGCACAGGCGTACGCACAAAGAAGAATGGGAGTGGTGGCATACGTGCAGGAGCCTCAATCCCGGTTAATTAGCTCCATCTATTAGCAGCAAATCCACTAATTAAAGCCCAGCCAATACATGACCCAAAAGAAAGCTATCTGCATAAGCCATATGGTGGGCTAAATGTGGAGGGGACCCAGTAAAGGCAACACACATGCATGACGGGCACATATTCTGCCGTATCTATCATGCAAGATCAGTCTGTGTCCTTTCCTGTCTTTATGTACTAACTATTCACTCAGATGAAGAATAAGAGGCATTTACTGCTTCTGCAGAGACTTTTTGCTCTGTAGCTTGTCTGAAACAGCTCACCGGGATTGAAATAAAACAGGAAACCAAAGAAAGAAATTGAAGTGGAAAGCAGAAAAAAGAGCCTTTTCACAGAAATAGTCAGGCCTCAAGGCTGTGCAGTGCGGCTCTGTAAATGTTTGTCATTTATTTTTATCTGCCATCTCCACTGAAAAGAAACTATAGCCGCGTCGTCGCTCGATGAAAAAGTACCTATTGGGGAAAAAGCTGAACTCAGCGTGAGAAGAAAAGGCAAGATTTTACATTTAAGTTGGGCATAGTTTGCTTTTGTGCGCAGAGAGCACGCGGGTCTCCGAGTTGGCTTTTAAGACGTCGCGCTTGAAATCCTGATGTTGATAAATGGAACGGGGGGCCTGCTGTGAAGCGCTCCTGTCCCTGGCAGCCCCTCCCCAACCCGTCCCCTCATCATCCACCTTCAGTGGAGACACAAGATGAATGAGGACAAACTGGGAAAACAGCAGAAGGACGGGGAAGAGAAGAAATTTAACAGATCACAAGGGAAGGAAAGTGATCAAACAACGAAACACAAGCCGACAGGTAAAGTAAGTATCACAGGCACCTGGAGTAGAAGGTGGCTCCACTGAGTCTCAATGCAAATCAACTTGTCAAAAATTTCCTGAATAAATATGGGAGTGATCTGCTGCTCCTTTCAAAAATAATGACACTTCCTTCTGCAGCGTTCTCCTCAAAAAGGCATCAAAAGTGCATTAGAACCAGATAGCGGTTGCCCTATAATTATCATAATCACATCATGATCTAATAAACATAATGTGCTAAAAAATCAGAGGCTTGAATACTTTATGGGGCAAACTGAATAATTAACAACATACCATTAACTCAAATGTAATTTTCAGACGCGCTCTGGAAGTTTCTCCTTGCTTTTAATGGGCCTGTGAATTGTTTGTTTTTGCACCCAGACACACTTAAAGCAAATGTGTGTGAATTCTGTTTAACAAATAAACATTTTAAAACTCAATCTTGGGGGTAAACGTCTCGTTAGGATGGATATTTTATGCAGCGTCAGATGGCAGAGAGAGCAGAGGTCTGCTGCCGGAAAATGGATGGAGAGGGGAGAATGAGGGGTGGTGAAAGGAAAAAAGCCCGAGCCGGGGGAGGCGAGGCGTTGCCACCCAGCGGTTTGCTGCATGAAAGCACATTCAGGTGTCAATCTCCTGGAGGAATTAGAAAGCTCTGCGGGATGCCACTTATTTTCTACCCTCTGCACGCTCTTCCTCCCTTCGCCCCCTCCCTCAGTTAACCGAGTGATCAGCGTCGCATTAGTGTCTGCATTACAGCCCCGGATTTCTTCCCTCTGAATCAATCAAAATGGCTTTACCTGCCGCTGCACTTCCAACAAATGTATTTAAAAGCAAACTATAATATAATAAAGTAAACACCTCTCAGTGCGGTGGATGGGATCCCTGCAGGCGCAGCGGTCAGTTGGTGAGCGTGTGCAGCGAAACATGAATAGATGTGGTGATACTAAGGGGCTGTTTGGACTTTCCTGTCAAATTTTCTACAAGTCTGTGCTTCGCTTAGAAAGGATAGATGTCAACTCATAAATATTTGTCCTTAAAGCTGCATTGATATTAAAAGTAGGAAGCTGACAGCCCAGAGAAGCAGTTATTAAACACTAGATGAATGAATGAGGGAAAAGGGATGCATCAGTAGCGATGTCTCCTTGTGTCATTGGGTGTTTTGGGTATTGGCACCACACTTGCTTGTCCTGTTGACCGAATCAGGGTGATCAAGCCCTGACTTGTGTCCGAGCAGCCTTAGTCTTTATCCAAATCCATCTGGGGGCTTTTTCTTTTGTTTCAATGGTAAGGCCTACTTCCACTGAATGGCAATATGCTCGCCAACTTCTGTTGTGGCGCTCTTCCAGGAGACCCTGGTACTTGGCATCCTGTGCTTTTAAATGCCTCCTTTATGGCACGGTCAGTGCTATCAAGGCAAGTTGTTCAGTGACCTCTGACAAAATGAAGTGTCTGGTCTCAAAGACGTCACTGCGATGTGTGCTGGGAACTTGAGCTGCCTGCACCGAGCAGCCGACAGTGGTAAACAGACCTCCATGGGGTCTTAGTGGTTGTTTGTCTGCTCTCCTGCCTTGATGAATGACATGTGTCTTCTGGGTTTTATGTGCAGCAGCTGAGGACAAGCTCTCAGCCACTGCCCTCGGCACTTAGTCATGTCGTCATTGATATCGACCTTCAATCACAGTTTTTGGGCAGCTGCTCAAGATGTGCACGAGCATCCTTCTCCCGGAGCTGAGTGGACAGTGAGGTGTTTCGGCTTTACCCCCGAGCCGAGGGCTTGCAGGGTTCAGAACAGTGAGGAATGTTATGTGCTGGGGTTCTCCTTGCCAGATGTCAGCCCAGGTGAATTTGTACTCCGCTTCACTTCATCTCATCCATACCACCTGCTGGGTCATGCCAGACGTTCTGTGAAATAATACAAAAGCAAAATGTCTTCTGGGCACAATTATTTTCACAACAATAGCTGGGTCATCATTCTGTATGTGAAGCAAGTTTAAAGTGAATTTCTTGAAAAGTAATGTAAATCAGACCTGCTTCCATAAACTGGTTGAAAGTGGATTAACTGGGTAGGGTTGCCAGATGGTGGTAATATGGCTAATTTACTAATAGTTGTACTTCAGTAAAGGAAGTAAGAATACCATTCAGGAATGACACTGTTGAAGAAACAAAACATCAACTGTGATCGACATCTGTAAGTTAAAAATATAGAGAAATAAATCTCTGGGAATGTTTTTAATATTATGGGAAGATAGAGATCTGCCACCTTTGTTTATTGGTTGTCTGTGTGGACCAGAAACAGCCATTAAGTAATGTTCTATTTTATACTTTTCCAGGTCTATAAAATGCTTTTATTATCTTAATGTGCACCAACTCTTCCTCAAAACGGGCTAAAACCACTTCAAATGAGCATTTAATCTTTTTGGACATTAGTTGATGTTCTTTTGTATGTTTTTCCATTTTTGTAAAAATCTATGATCATTTTCTCGTTCACCTCTTCTTAATACAAGTTTAAAACAGCAATGGAGGGTGAATCCACCACCGAGTCCCTTGAGGACAGGGGGGGATTCAATCCTGTAGGTATCCAATGTTTTCCAGCTCCGGTACACATGATTCAAATGAATAAGTCATTGTAAAGAACATGATGGGCTGCTGGATCCATTTAATTTGGATCAGGAGTGTTGAAGCACAGAAACATAAATGCCTGAAGGACAGCACCCCTCGAGGACTGACTTTGGACCCCCTGCACCTTCTCAGAGAGCCTCTCATCTGTACAAGAAAGTCTTTGTACACATTGCTCCTGACTTTTTATGCCTTGTTTTCTATATGAATGTCCTCCTCAGCCTTTGTGTATAAAGACCTTGTTAGTTTGGAATGTGCTGCACACGAGGTGCTGAATGCACCTCTTCACATGAAGTTCTTGAGAGGTACTCAAAATGATCAATTTTAAGTTTCTAGAGTACTTTTTAAATTCGACTAAAAGAATGCTTTTTACAATGTTTAACTCAAGGAACTTTAAAAAGTTTATCAAAATATTATCCATTCTGTATAGTACAAGCTGTATATGCTACTACTACAACAAGCTGCAAATATACTGTTTAGTTCAATCAATTAGCTTCTTATTTGTCAGAAACATGAAAGCTATAAGATAAGTATAGCTCAGATGGCACTTTTATTATAATTGCTTTTTTTAAACAAGGCTGTTTTCGCTTCAGTATGTCAAGCTAGAACACTTCAATTTGTAGAAGGGCTGGGGATTGAAAAGCCAACCTTGCAATTAGCAGATTCCCTGCACCATCGACAAACTGTTGCATTGCACTGCTCCTTAAAACCTTTCCGTACAGTGATATACAAAAAGACAAATAGGAAAATAGGAGTGTAAGGGAGAAGTTGAGTCAGGTAGAAATTAAATTAAAAATGCTATTCAAATACCACACTCACATCCTAACTCACATCATAAAGATTAAAGTTTGTAGTATGTGGGTGTCAGCCACCTTCAGTCTGCTGCCCCACCACACAGCGGCATAAAGACTGACTCTGGCCACCACAGACTCATAAAATATCCTGGGCATCATCACATAGATGTTGAACAACCTCAGACGCCTCAGAATAGAGACGGCTTTGGCCCCTCCTTTAGATGGAATCTGAGTTTTTGATGAAGTCCAGTTTCTCTCCACTTACCACTTCCAGGTATTTGCCGTCCTCCACAGCGTCCACACTGATGGAAACTGATTGGCACAACCCTGTGGAGCTCTGTCGTTGCTGACCTCTGACATGCGATGGTCTGCCAGCCAGGTCGTCAACTATCTGAGAAACAAGGGGGGAGACCACCTGCATCGCTGTCATCATCTCTCCCAGTTCAGCCAGCCTGATGGTGTTGAATGTACTGGAGAATGCACTGGAACACAGAGAACTTATACAGGAAGAACTGTGGTTGACATGATGTGAGCATATCAAAAGAGAAACCATCTTTCTTCCTACAGTAGCTGACTTTAGTGGCTTTGTGTGTTCTGCTTTTTCAAAGTTTTAAATACAGCCTTCCAAAGCAGCTTCAGTCTCCTTTTGCACAATTATGCAAGTATGACTGCTTCACCATGTGGAGACAGAGTGTTACTTTTAATGGTGCTGAACTTTCTGTGATCTAACTAATAAAGGAGGTTTTCTTGGCACTGTGGGCAGGTGTCAGAGCAGTAGGCCTGATTGCTGCTTTCCAAGTCCTCCTACAGATCATGGCCTGGCCTTCTGGGTGACAGTAAAGTCATGGTGAATTCAATTCAACCTCTTCATCCCCTCCTCTGTCATCTGTCAGACCTAAAGCGCCATCGCTGTAGGAGACCGAAACATTTTTCTCAGCCCATTTTCCTCCTCTGTGTATCTCCACTTTAGTTGTCAGCTGGAGAGGGAGGAATATAAAAAAAACATTCTGACAGATTACAGGGAAGGAGTGCAGATGGAAACCCTGACAGTCTTCACCTTTCCCTCCACCGTGCGCCTCTTTTTCCACCAAGTGGAGCTTGATGAATGTTCAGAATCTTTCAATGTCTCTGCTTAAATTGTTTACTTTGAAGCCTTGTTCTCACCACTCTGTCTAATGGCCTGTGTATAGGTGGCACTTATATGAGCTGCTCTATTCAGGACTACTGGACGTGACCCTATCTTTCAAAGAAGAGGTGGGGGATTTGCCAGTCTACGAGCAGTCACTCTGCTGAAAGGGAGGGTACAGGTATGTGTGGTGTCCTTCTCCACACAGAGCCTTTTCAATTCTTTACACTCCATTGCGTTAGCTCCCTTCTCCTTTCACCCTACACAGCAGCACTCAGTCGTGGGGGGGGGGGGGG
>JAVQJG010028378.1:0-16300 GCA_036024015.1 Craterocephalus amniculus
GTTGAAACTTTGGTGCACAATACAGTTAAAAAAAAAAAAAAAAAAAAAAAAAAAAAAAAAACTGTATTGGAAAAACACTGTTCCTTAATAATTCAGTGAATGAAAGGGTTAATAGGGCCTTCCAGACCTACTGACATGGATTTAAAGAAATAAAAACAAGCTACTGAGCTTTACCCTGACACTGACAGGTCTGGCTATGCAAACTAAAGAAAGCCAGCAAACAATCATTGTAAAAGACGTTTCTGTTTAGCTAATGAGAAACATGTTCAGTGTGTCGCTCACCTCTACAGCTGGCTGGTGTCCCTGACCAGGTCCCGTCAGCCTGGCACAGTTTAATGCTGGTCCCCTGCAGCTCGAAACCCGGCTGGCACCGGATTCCACAGGCAGCATCAAAGTGGTTGTTACACACATTTTGTACAAAAATGCCATTTTCTGGGGGAGACAATGGAGGACAGTACACCACTGGAAGAGCAGAGCAGAGGAGAGGGAAAATACAGTTAATTCCACATTAAACCATGGCTGACATACCGACACAGTGTGAACACATCCATGTAGGAAACTCTGACTCTGGACCATTAAAAAAAAACGATTGTTCCTGGCATAAATGAGAAAAAAGTGATCGTGTAAAAGATCACATGTCAAGCTTCACCTTCTCATCTATACAGGGGGAAGCAGAGAAAACACAATGTTGGGTGCGAAATTGGTGATTAATGGACGTCGTTGCTCTCTGATGGATTGTTGAGTGGAAAAATCTCTGGCTCATTCTTCAAAGAGAGGGAGTGGAAATTAAATTACTGGAAGCAGATTCATGGTCGGGGACGCTCTAATCTTACTGTATACTCCTGTGGAAGCGTCTGAGTTTTTTCAAGATACGATTACAAGCCATCATGACTCAATTCTTATTAACTGAAAAGTCCTGCTGCATGAAAACACATTTTTACTTTCAGAACATGTTTCTACTGAACATGCATGTGCAATGCCCATGGTTAAGTACTCATGAAGCCTGAAAAATATCTCAGGTTCAGAGGCTTATGAAATGATTGCCGCGCTAACGGACTTGTTTTGTGATGAATGAGAGGAAGAGCAGAATGAAAAGCAAACATGTTGAAGGAAAAAGGTATCACTTAGTTTCCTTTTTGAATCTTTGTGTTTTCCTCACTGGCTGATGAGTAAGGTAAGTTTAACTGAGTCATGGTAAGGAAATATGTCTCATGTCGGCAGAACAATCCAGCATAGCAACATCTTAATATGCATTTTTGAGGCAAATATTTTATTTCATTTGCTAAATACCTAACTTTCCTTCTCATTCATAGATGTATTAAAACTACATCAAAGTGTTTTATTAAAACCCAGTTGGTAGTTTTTTTCAGCTGTCCTCACACAATTCTCCACATTAACATAGTAAAGTTGAGCAGATGGAATAAAACTTATAGAAAATAATTCATATATTGAGACTGAACCCTGCAGCCATGAAGCCAAGAAAGTAAAATAAATTTTTCCTAATGGAGCAGTCATTTTCTTTGGGAAAACGATTGACTGGCAGTGTTTAGAGTAGCAGAAATATAACGCCTCCTCAGGGCGTAATCGGTGTTAAATGAGATGTTTCATATCTGATGGCGCGCTAAACAGTTCCTCTTACCCTGGCAGGTCATGCCTACGGGCTGATAGCCGGGCTTGCAGACGCAGTCATCGATGGAGGTGCTGCCAGGCTGGGAGGTGTGCTGTGCATCAGGGCAAGGCAGGCAGGTGCTCAGACCTCCTGGTGTTCCCTCTGGCTTATAGGTGCCAGATGGGCACGCTGTGCAGAAAAGAGACAGAGCGGTCAGAAATCACTGCCAGGAATCTTAGAATAAACATCCACATGTGATGTTCGACGTGAGGAAAAACACTGAGGGGGGGAAAAAGTTGGATGAGGAACATGATGAACTGAAAATGTGGCTGGAATAAAAAAAGTATTACATCAACTTTATCACATGTTACTTGGAAAATAACTGGGCAATATCACTTCAGGTAAAAGTAAATGAAAACAACTTAAAAACACTTCACATCTAGAAAGTCTAACGCTTGGGCGCAGCAGACAACAATGTAGTTATTAATTTAAAAACACATCTTAAACAAACTGATCAACCCCTTGAAAACCAACACAGGAAGCCGGTGTTACTCACTGACAGATCTCCACACACAGGCAGTCAAACATAAAGCCAACACCATCATAAAAGACTCACATCCACTCCTCAGGTCATTCCAGCTCCCTCGGCTGGTACCAGCTGTCATAAGCAAGAAATCATTTGTTCCACCTGGATCAACATTTAAATAAGTCTTAACTCCGGCTTTATTTGGTTTGCTGGTATGTCTTAAATGCCTTTTATGAATATTTTAAGTTGTTTTGTCTCTGTTTTGTATTCTGTGAGCTGCTTCGTCACGTGAATCTCCACTGCTTTGCAACTGACAATTATTTATTTTTAGGTCAACTGTTTCTCCTTTACTTTGGTGTGTTTACAAATGCCAAAGCAGCCAACATTATATGAGTCTGCATAGGCTACATCATTCATCATAAGCCTGCGTTGCAGCGTTGTTTCTGCTGCGTGTACATTGACTAGAATGAAAGGAGCTTCCTGAAGACGGACACATCAAATTTCCAATTAAAACCTGAGAATCTAACCTGAGAATGAAACTCCTAACACAGAGTCCTGGATCTGTCTGAGGAAGGGTTTTTATGTTTCTGAGACAAAAATATGTCAGACTGGACAATAAAATCAAATCTATGTACAAAGACAAATATACAGAAAAACTACCTTAAGGAGGCTTTTTAAAGAGCACCTCCATTTTGTTGTTTTTGCTATGAAATAAAAAAGGACAAGGAAAACCATCACAAACTGTGGTCTGATCATGTCTTCCAGCCCGTGTTTAAAGTTTTTTCAAGTCGTACAACTACAAAAGATTCATCAGGATTTTCCCAGTTTCCTCAAACATCTGTCACTTCCAGCAATGCTTCAAGTCATAAAATCATGGGCGTGAGCTTACAGAAGAGATGCAATGATGTTTTAGGCCAATGCTACTGGAACAGGAACCAGTTATGATCTTCAACCAGTTATGAATACGATGTCGGGAAATTGCTTTTTTCACTCATAAGAGTAATCTGCCTTTAAATATCTAGAATCAAGAAACACTAATGCATATTTCAGAAGTATTCCCTGACATATTGGCACCATCTTCAACATTTTCTGCAGCTTTAAACGTGATTTAGAGGAATCTGTTCAGAGACTGCTGTGTTTACTGTGGCTCCACACAAATCATGAGCACTGAGTTCATTTGTTGATGTACAGCAGTTTTATTTAATTTTTGGGTGTTGCAGTGTTACTGGCATATTAATCTATACAAGCAAATCCAAAAGTTGTTGTAATAATAAAACAAAACAAATTTTCAATACCGACTGCAGCTTTTCCACATTAAAAAAAAGGCCTCAGAGGAAAGGGAAGCTGTTTAATTTGGTGCCATGCGAATGCAAAATAAGAAAATAATAAGGCCCTTGATCCACTCCCGCGCACATCGTTTAAACACTTTAAAAAAATCTAAAAATGAAAATGTACTCACATTCTTATGGGACTCAAAGTCCTTTATTTCAAGCATAAAAATTGAAGCAATTATGACTTTTAGTCTTTATTTTAGGACTAGAAATCTAAAATGAAAGAAAAAGACGTGCGCATGGAGTGAGCAGGTTCAGTTATAAGCAGGACTGAAGGTGCAACAGAGTAACCACAGTACTAATATTATTCACAACTCATTTACTTTTATTTAAGCCAAATGCCAGGTGTGAATTTCCACAGCGGAGCCAAAGCCAGCGAGGCCTCTCCCCTCCCTTCACCTCAGACGAAACAGGTCACCCAGGCAGGAGATGCTGACCAGGCGGCAACTGCTGGCAGTGAAACACACCGGCTAACCCACATCAAATGCAAACATGTCGGGAAAAGAAAATCATGTGGAATAAGTGGTCTGTTGCAGATTGCCGTTTTTATTTAAGAATAAATGCATCCAATACGATACAATACTCACAGGAGGCATGTTACATAAGATGGAACGACAGTGGTTCAGGTCCTTGGGAATCTGTTTTACAGCTTTATTTAAGCTTTACAGGAAGCCTATTTATTTTTTATGTGAATGATATTTCACACAGGGAGCAGCAGTGGAAATACTGTACCTGAAAATAAAAAACTTTAATTCCTGGCAGGATGAATGAGCTAGCAGGTAGAAATGTACATAGACAGATGTGTGATTACACACTTACACACACACACACACACACACACACATAACCTCACACAAAGTGTTGGAAGACCAGACCTGGGATCTGGCAACGATGTTTAAGATGAAGAGAAATGAGGCCGATCAGGAAGCAACGAATGATGATGAACTGTGTTTTAGAAACATTGGGACAGGAGGAAACCCAGTGGCCTCAGTCGGAGACCCGGACCCCATGCTGAAGCTAATTGTGTTTGGATCCCGAGCTGGTCTAAATTATACAGCAGCCAGACATATTGTTTTGGATCCATCTATTACTGCCTGTGGCTCTGAAGTTAACTTTAGAGGAGTGGACCCGTCATTTAGGGAGGAAGTGAACTGTCAGCAGCCAGATGACCATAAAACTGAAAGCTCCTGCTGTGTCTGGACAAGCTGTAGCCATGTGGATGGACAGCAGCTGGTCAAAGACAACTAGTCGGCTCAGTAATGACGTTAGGAGACAGACTTTACAATCAGAAGCTTTCCATTAACACTGAGAGCAACTTTTGAGCCCTCAAACCAATAATGAAGTTAAATGAGAAGTTGGGACATTTATATTCAATATCATCTTGTGTATTCATTATCTGCTTTCTGAATCTCAAGTCTTCTAAAAGAAAATGCTTTTGTTTTTCAGAACGTCTGCTACACGACAGAGAATAATTACTTTAATAAAAGAAGTAATAAGAAGGCAAATGATTATCTTTGGGAAGAAATTGGGAGATAAGTGGAGTTATCAAAATGGATGCTTGCTTTGGCAACAAGACAGATCTCCCTCATCATTCCTGAAAGAGCAGCTGATCCTCTGAAGGAACCACCTGACCTACCTGCTCATCCCTCTGGTAAAGAGAAAGGCTGATGACAGTCTATGCATTTTTCTTGTCAACAAATACCTTAAGAAGACAAAAAACAAGATGAATCGATCTAATAAACTCTGTGGAGCAGAACCGTTACATTAAAGACATCCTTATTAGGCCAACGGCCATGCAGCTAACCCAGCAGGCACCGAGAAATCAATGCCAAGCAGTAGCAATATCACCCGTACGGGCTTCTGTGAAACTATTTTCCATATGGAAATGTTGGATTTATAAAAAAATCAATAGAGCTCCAAAAGCATATTAATGTGTGAACATAACCCCCCAGAAAAGCACCATTAACATCTGGTTTCTGTAATGTTCATCCGTTTACTAGCCCTCGTCACTCACGTAGAATTAAGTTCAAACCTCACGTCTGAAAACAAAGATTTACAGCTCATGTGAGACTTAACTTTCAAAAGCTGTCACTAACATTTATAATAAGAAAAAATAAAAATATGATCTCTTAGGATTAAAAAGGAAGTTGAAAAGAAAAGAAAATGACAAAACCAAGCGGGGGCCAGTTCATCTGTTAAACTCCTTTCTCCTGATATGAAGTAAGTCATTGAAACTGGCGGACACGTCGAGTCCGGGAGCCAAATTTACTATCACACGAGAATCTCCTGCATCTCGGGGGGTGGGGGGGGGGACTGGGTTCGATTAGCCAGACCTAAAAACAGACCGGGACGGAAACGATGAAAGGAGATCCAGAGGGAGAGTGAGAACATCTGCCTCCTCGGCCACATGACAAACAGGCAGAGCAGGAGGAAGGCGAGCGCACATTCTGCTTAGTCCAACAAAATCCACAAACATATGTTTCAAAACACACATCCAGCGCTCGTACACTTGCCGCTTTCCACATCTTAACGTAAATCATTGATGTTTTATAACACGAGAAATTACTGCTCTACTCACAATCTGAAATGCTAAAATATTTGACTGTAGTAAGTCGGCATGTCTTCCAAGTGTGACATGGCACAACTCTCTCTCACTGAGATGTAAGAAACTGCAATGCTGACTGATTTTACTAATCTAAAGCACAGCTATGATTATTTTACACAAAAAAAAATTTGTCCTGCTTCCAACATACTTTCTTGTTGGGTGTGTGTCGGCACGTTTTCAGTTGGACAGTGAAGTGGATGTACTTAGAGGTGGAAAAACAGACTGAGGAATGTGCAAACCATTTGTTTTTGATGATCATGCTTGACTTGTTCAAAATATACAAGCATCATCACCCAATGGCACTTCTGTGAAGCTTATGAAAAAGTATGTATGTAGAAGACGAATTTATGGAAGAAAGTCTCTTAATTTCAGAAACAGTTGACCGATCAGTAATATTAAAAGCTAAAGATAAAGTGTGTCTACTGTAGAAAGAAATACTTCCAATTCTATAACCAGCAGCTGATAATACTACAAATGCACAAATAAATCAGCCTAACATCTGCTTCAGCAGCTTGTTGACTGCAGCTAACCGACTGGCAGAGGCCAATATTTTTCTGGTGTGTCCTAGCTGTGTCAGATTCACTTTACCCAGATATTTCTACATTTCATGTAACTGGAAATAAAGTAGCTACACTTTTTTGAGCCATTGAAGCACTAATCATTGAGGCAGTAAAAAAATAAATTAAAGAAATCCCAAAAATGATTTATGAATTTTCATTTAAGTTCTTTTTTCCTGTATCAGCAATCAACCAAGTCATTACAATGATGAAAAAAAGCGATCCAAAGATCTAAAGACTGAAAAATGGTGCTTCTTACACTTGGCTGCAGTTCATTGGGAATAAAAACTTTGCTCGTGTCTCTCTGCTCTGAAATTCCTTTGAAAAATAACAGAAGCAGTGTTATCAGGTCTAAAAAGGACAAGGGAAAATCTGGCTTACTATCAGCCAAAAACCAACATCATTAGTAAAAATGACATGGATAAGTTGCACATCTGTAGCATTATTAAAGCTACATGGTATTGCAAAGTCATATATTCTGTTCACATGGTGAATATGCTTTTTTTCTAGCATTTTGCATCTAATTAACTTTTGTCCTGTGACAAAATATGAGTAATGACAGGAAATATGCACACTACCTAATCCAGTCATTTTGGACTTTGAATAATATGTGAAACAATGTTCACATGAGAGGAAAGTTGCCCCTCACAACTGACACTTCCCTTAAAAGTGCTACATGCACAAATAGAAATAAAACCAGATCTTAAAAATTTATGGTCTCAGCCACAAAATGGTGTTATGTTATAAGTAATTTATGTTAACTATAAAAACTAAGATATATGCATCTCTCATTGAATTAAAATGGACCACCAAGGCAGCTTGTAGGGGTGAAGAATACTTCTAGATTCAGCTACAGCCTAACAAATCATTTCTCTGATGGTGTTATATATCAGCCACAGACTCATTTACATCTTTTCGGATGGTTTGGCTTCCAACGCCTCATTAGTCATCACTGAGTGAGTAAGAAGAATCTGGGAGGTCTTAAGAGAAGCTCAGGCTTCAGGCAGGTCTTCACAGGAGACACCTTTAACCTGCTCAGGTTTTTCTGCTCCGCTTGAAAAAGTCTGTCCTCGTATGGTGAAAGGCACAAACCAAGATGTCCAGTGGATCTCTGTGTAAACCAGTCAATCACATGAATTTTCAACCTTAACACAAGGGTCACCTGAAACAGGAAAAGTTTGGGAAGCCCATCCTTGTGGAATGTCAAGAGGCTGTAAATCACATCGCCAGAGTTCCAGTGAAGTGAACTGGTGTGCTCTCCAGTTGAAAAAGGTTGGTTTGAGGTATGGCTGCGGCACAGCTGTCGACATGCGCAGCCTCCATCTGGGGAGAGATGAGACATCCGCAGACCTCCTGACTGCAAGGAGAGGAAACTTCCACAATGTGATGCACGGAAGTCTTTCGAAAGGAAATTGCACAAGTCCACTGGCTGCACACTCACCGTTTTTCCTGCTTATCGTTCAATCCTCTTCCTGAAGGCCAATGACTTCAACACAATTGCTAGATACCTCTTATGGATTTCCAAGGCCTTCCCAAAGACTTTCCTGCTTGTTTTTTATAGACTTCAGGAACACTGACAGTCACTGGGAGAGCGAGGCAAACCGCTGAACAACTGTACAAACACAGGTTGGTCTCCGGTCTGGTGTGCATGATTACAGATGTCAGTTTGCTGAGGGATGCTGATATGGGAGGTCACGGTATGAGCTCAGCGTACTTGGAACAACACTGCATACTGTAACACTGAAGGTTAACACTAGCATGTTTACTAAAGACTGTTTTCCATATTCCTCAACACTTGCCGACCTGGCATGAGGGCCGTGTTTTTGGATCTGCGTGTATCTGTGCAGTTTATCTCATGTGAAAAGAAACAATGCGTATACAAAGTTTGGACCTCAGGGAGTGTTTTTGCTAAACAGATTTGCTGACAGGACAGTATGTATGGCTGTTTTAGAGCTACTTATGTCAGTATAGATGTGCATTTTTGTGTAAAACCAGCAAGACAAACAAAGAAAAGGCCAATATATCTGGCATTAGCCCTCCGGATACAAACATAGAGCTGTGTTGAATTGAACCAGTGGGTCAAAACAAGACAGAAACAGACAAGCCTTTCTTTCACAAAGCTGACAGCAGCTGACTTCCTCCATCATTATCCTTTGACCCTTGTCGTGACGTGCGTCCCTCTTCATCACTTCCTCCAACTGGAGAGATTTTAGTCAACAGATCACACGCAAACCCTCACATATGCATCAGGACGTGTAAAGAAGTAGTCGGGTGCTGAGAGAGCGCTGAAGAGGGTCGGTGAAAAAATCCAGAGACAGATGAGGGTCAGCGACACCGACAAACATGCCGGACTTGATGAAGGGCAAAGGCCTTGAAAAATACACCAGAGAGAAGCACTTCAGATGCTAAAAGAGACATTCATTCCACCTTCAATCCTCTCGGGAACATTTTTCAGTTTAAATTATGTGTGAGTGCTGTTAAAGCGAAGGACAAAGATTGTTAAAAAAGCTTGAGAGCAAAAGTTCAAGTTAATTCTTTTTTTCTTCTTTTATTGCCAACAAAAATGTATCTTTTAGTCCTATGCCATTTTAGATGTAAAAGATCATGTAAAAACACTTGAAGAGGTTTAACAGGTACTGCATATACATCTGACAACAATAAAAAGAACCGATATCTCAAGATTTTAAAAAGCATCTAAATCTATGGTTTAATTAATGCATCTGTGATTATCTTTGGTGCTGAGTTTTTTACTTTTAGTTTATCACTTGCAATTAAAAGGGATTTTCCACTGTGGTAGAAAATCTTTTGGAGTATATTTCTGCAAATATAAATCAGAATCTCTCATCTAATAATCATTTTTTAAGTATATTTACCAAAATTATTAAGTTTAGACTAATTGAAAATGATACTTCTGAGAGTATACTGATACAGGACTCATGTAGGCCGAAATTAAGAGGGGAAAGAGCTTTTTCTGCTGTCGATCCCAAACCATGGAACAGCTTCCAGCTTCATATTAAGACCTGCACATTTTAAAAAATCTAATTCAAAGACTTATTTTAATTCTATTGTTTGAAACCAGACTGAACATTTGGGGATTTCTTTGCGGATAATTTGTTGCATATTTGCCCTTCTATTCACTTTTATTCCTCTTATGTTGGTTACTGTCCCCCTTTTCATCTCTAATTTTTATTTCTATTTAAGCACTCTGTTGTAGAGCAATTTGGTCAACATATGTTGTTTTTAATAATTGACTTGACATATAAATTATTCTCAAAACGTCAGGAATTTTTTACTTTGTCCATGATGGGAATGTACCTAAAATGAACTATAATCTTTACAGGAGATGTTAATTTGAGCTTCCCTAAACTTTTGAGAGCACATATACAACTTGTTGTATATGTATTACATAACATGTTTAAGTGCTTATTACATAATATGCTATTCTCCATTACAGAGATTAGCAGCAGAACGCAGAAACCAAAAGCAGTGTAAGAGCCATGGCTGCACCACTAAATGCTCTGGTTTAATTACAACTAGTATTTAAACAATCCTCTTAATCACACTGTTCACATTTTGACATAAGATCAATATTTTTACGTTGTGGTATGCCCATCACTGTTAGCTTTGTTTCAATATGTTGTTTGAGGTGGAGAATTTACCACTGTATGATTCTACTAAATATACTGCATTAATTATATCATATCAGTGTAACATTGGCTTTTTTATTTATATGAATTTCACTCAGAAGTTAAGCATCACTACCTTTTTGTGAGTAGGGAATACTGAATAGGGTGTAACGATGTGCCAAAGTCTGTTTCGGTACATTAAGGTAACAAAATGCAAAAACTGCCAAACTTTGGTGTAAACAGGATAATCCACAGTTCAAAGCTTTGTTTTAATACTTAAATATCATGTATGCTTTAAAAGATAAAGTAACATGATCAGTTGTGCTTCTATAATCTGTTTGGTCAATAAAACAAATGTTTGAATGGAAATGCTGTGGAGGAGGCGAGGCTACATGGAGAATAAAACTCGAGCAAAGCTCAGACGAAGTCCGACAGACCAATTTATCCTGCACTTGACTTTGTTCATTTAGATATTTTACTGGGAAGACAAAGTGCTCCCAAACAAGAGATTTTAAAGCGAGAAAAGGGTCTTTAAGCTCTGTCTTCTCCTTAAAACTGTCCCTAGCCGTAGCTTCCATGTGAAAACTTCTATATGCCTCTGCTCCTGAAACATATGGAAAACTCTTAATGCGGATACATGTACTGTTACCCCCCTAACATTCATGCAATATTCTGGAAAGAAAAGTGAAGATGAACAAAACTATTTGCATGAGGCAAGGCCACTCTCTGGGCCTTGATCCTGAAGATCTGATCATGTTCTGCCTGGAAACGCTTCCTGTGCATAAACTCAGGCTACGTTTGAGCAAGATTCATCAGCTTTTGGCTCCTCACAGACCCACAAATGGATGCTGAATTTGGTGGTGATGGAAAAATGGGCCATCTGGGCCAATAGAGGATTCATGTGTTTCAGGTGGGACATACATTTTCCTCCTTATATGGAAACAGATAGCATCTCTACAGTCTGATTAGAAGATTAATTCTCATTGTTTCAAATTTCTAAACTATGAAAATCTGAATGAAGACGATTAATAAATGTAGAAAATGTTGACTTAAAACATTATTTGCGTCTTTAATGAATGACCCAGAGGTCTATCAAAACAGTGGCTTGTTTACATCTGCTGCACTTGTTAACTTAGGATTTTAACATGAGAGACTTCTGGAAAATAAAGCAATATACAGAAAAGCCCATGAAGAAATGAGTCAAAACATGGAGGGATGGACATAGGAGGAGCGCTAATGACACTTGGAGGATCGGCTACACGCCACTAGCTGTTTCACGGCTCCCCGGTTCCGTGCTGTCCTGCTGGGGAAGGTCTTATTAGGGCCGGTTTATAGCCTCTCAGCCTTCTCGCTCCTTCATCTCTGTCTGTGCTTTTTTGTTTTTTCCACTCACAGGGTAGCCTCCGTTTATAATACAAGTCATATTTGTTTTACAGCATCCTTGACCGACAAACATGGCAGGAGCAGTCATCAATTAAAGCTTTTTACAGACCTATATGTGTGTTTAATGAGGGGAAAGAGGACGGAGCATCAGAACTGAAACATGTGGTGTGGAAACAGGATCTAATGTGGATTTCAGTGTGACTCTGTACTTTAGACTCATGCATATGAAACTAAACAAAGCAAAACATCAAGGGACATAAAAGACTTGAAAGTACCTATAAGAGCTGCAATGATATGGGTTTATCAAAACCGCAAAAGCCCTGTTTATTTGTCACTCTTTATTGTTTATTATTAAAATTATTGTGTTATTTTTGATCTGCCACAAAATATTTGGGCAGGACAAAGAAAAGCTGTACAGAAAGTCAAGAAATCCGGCGAATTTACAAAAGGATCTAGGGTCAGCCTGTAATAACCCCAGACCCTGTACAGCATTCATTTATCAGCAACTACTCTCTGCAGGTTAGATATCAACAGGTCAAATAATAAAAAGGTTTTCCCCACAGATGAGCTGGTCAACAGAAAACCACAATATCCCCTAAAATGAGCAAAACCAACAAGAAAGAAGCTTGGTAATTAACTGAAGGAGTTTGGGGAGCTTATTGTTGTTGTAATTTCTTAATTGGAAAGAGATTTATGTCATTTCATTCCCATCCATCCAGTACTTTCCAAGATATTTATTTTAAACCCCCAAATGTCAGACTCAATGTTCATCTGACTGGATGACAGCTGCCGGTGTAAACTTGCCAATCCTACTTCATCCTGCTTTCATTTTCAAGATTCCTTTTGCCCGGGAAAACAAAAATGTGGCAACCACTGAAGTTTTGGCATTGATTCAATTATGCTTCATTTTTCTCATGAATAGTTAATACTTTTTCTAAAAAATGACATCTTAATGGAGGTGTTTTGGCATGTTTTCCCATCAGGGGATACAACGGGTATGAAAGACAAAAAAGGAGTAGGCTGGTAGCAGCTGGATAAGATAGTCATATTGCATATTGCCATTCGTCAAAATTGAAGTTGTAAAAATCCTCAGTTGTGCATTATTCTCCATCTTATCTACTGTTATAAAAGAGTCGGGAACAGAGTTTGTTTCTTTTCATTATAGTGTGTGCATGCACAAAGCACAATATTCAGATGAGACCTCTCCATCCAAAGATACTTTAGTAAAAATTGCCCTCTGTTCTGTTTTCTTTCCACTCTTTTCTCATCAAAGAAAAACATGAGCTTAAACCTCCATCCAATCAGTTAAAGCAATTGATTGAAACTGGGAGAGTTGGAGGGCCGTTGGGCCATGAATCCTGAAAAACCCTCCTGAGTCTGACATCAGGGAACTCCCAGGTGCTCGCTTCGTGTGAGCAAGTGGAACAAAATGAGCCAGAATCCATGTTGAGTAACTAAGACTTTCATTCTCACCACAAAAACACTGAGAAATAAGGATTTGGACAGAAGCAGACAAACTGAACAGAGGCAGACAGTCTGCAGTGGTTATTGGTGTTGGGGGGGTTTGGGGTTTGTACAAAACGAGGCAATTGAGAGTCTTTATGTAACATGTTGGACGAGTGGAACAGCTTTTTTCTGGTATGAATTTAGTTTGAAAACAATTGAATGCAAACAAGGAGCCGGCCAGCACCCAAAATATGCATACCAGGTTTTTATTTGTAGACTATTTCTATCTCAAAAGTCGACTCGTTTTGGCTCAAACAACCTTAACAAACAGAAAGACATAATTTTGTCATAAAAATATTCAATTTTCTATTTTTTCTCTTCAAGTTGCTGGGAGTTAAAACTGTTCTTCTAAGTTTTGAAGTTCAAAGGTCCGTTATTGTAGCTTACTTGTTGATGCTTCGCTACCGGATTCTGAATTACCCGCTCAGTTTCACTCTCTCTGCACGTTGGCATCTTAGCTTGTTGTTTCTGGCAGCTCTGGCTTCCGCCAATCGCATTTGCAACAACGTTGATTCCAGTTTCCCTTCAAAATAAAAACATTAAATTTTTTGTTACTATTTTTCAGCTGCCTTGATGCATGTTTTATAAACCGACGTATTTATTGAATCGATTGCGTTGATTCATCGACACGTCAGGGACAGCCCTATGCCTTTCCATCACTATGGTCCTCAGTTTCCTCCAAAGATTCTTGATGGGATTCAGATCTGCAGTTGCTGGATCCTGTACCAGCTGTTATAGGGAGAATGGCACGGTAAGCAGTCAGGTCATTACAGGACTAACATGCAGAGGCAGACACTCTTATACGCTGAAACACTGGTCAACCTGAGTGCATGTGTTTGGACTGGGGTAGGTAGCCAGAGAGTGGGCTGACAGTGATGACCACTGCAGCACGGTGACGTTCCTGGCAACTCCACATTGTTAATATTGTTCTCTGCCTATAATTCCTCATCACTTTGGCTGTATGTTCTGGATAATTGTCTTCTTGGAGCCTTATCCTTTTCCCCTGGAATATAAATGTAGTTCTCTTTAATCAGTATGCAGTTTACTGATTTGAGAACGCCTGGCACAAAAGCTGAAAAAAACCCTGCAAAACATCACATAACCATGAACATGCTTTACCATGCAGATCCAGTAGGACTGAATGCTTCTGACTCATTCAAACCAAAAACCAGTCCTCTATCTTTGCAGAGTCAGCTGCATCATCTGTCTTTGGATGCTGGTATCAGAAATACTCTGTTCCACCTATTCATCACAGTACAGCATCCTGGAAAGCATCGACATGCAGCATAGCAAAGTCACAGGGTGAAACGTAGCTAAAGGACGCTACCAAACATTGGCATCCAAACAAAACACAACCTAAACCCCTAACAATTATATGGGCATGTAAGACAAAAAAACACTTCGGCACTTCTGCTATTTTTCTCTAATTTAAGCCAACCACACAAACACAGGCGATATGAGAGCCGAGACTCTGCTGATTACAAAGATGTCTGTCTCATCACCATGTGACAAAATCTTTTTTACAAACTAGCATCAAAAGAGTGGAAAACAAGAAAGAAAATTCACAAAATGATTTCTCACTTTTACTGTTTTTGGTCAAAAGTTTAATTTCACCTTAAAAAAAAATGCTATTCTCCTGATTCATGATGGTCATACTAGTTTCCATGAAGATGAAACAGATTTTTCTCACAATCATATACCGTCTTGGGGTTTGCTTGTTTCTGCATCCTCATGATGTTCTGGGGTAAGTTTGAAAAATCAGGATTATATCTACAGCCCTTTGAGTTGAGAAGATGTACTCATTTATTTTCTGGATGTAATTTTGGACAGGAAGCAGAAAAATAAGCCTCATGATGGACAGGTTAGTCAAAGTGACTTTGATGGCGATCTTTAGACTTTCATCAGTTCTTGGGAAAAATCCCAACACTTATTACAGAGAAGAGACCTAAATCCGGTTACGAGTCCGTCTAGGGATATGACAAGAAAGTCTTCCAACCTCAAAGACCCGGAGATCAATGCAGGAGAGCAGTCTAAGATCTCAGCTGAGACATGTAATAAGATTTAAAGACGTTACCACTTTATAACCACTAAAGGGACATGAATATTGTTGGACATGACACTTTTAACAAAAACATACATAAACCCTAACATCCTGTAAACCTTGTTTATATCATTTCCTGCTAAAGAGGAACCTCTAGACTGAACTGAAAAGTCACTATGATTAAAACTGTGTTCATACAAAATGTTCAGGGTAATTCAGGAGTCGACACACTCGGTGGTGTCTCAGGTCATGTGTCTGATCCTTTATTCTAGTCATATCAATTTTTTGCCAGCAAACCTAAAACAATGTCTGCAGATATCCGAGTTGCATTTAAGTGTATAAAAAGTATTAATGAGACGTGAGAGAGACAAACTGCGGTGTTAAAAACTGATGCAGTGCTATCCACCGACATGTCATGATCAGCCACATACCTTAAGGTCCACCAAAAACATTTATCATTGTAAATTGTCTTATTTTTATATTGACTGTACACTGGAGACCTCTACAAATGAGTGGGCTGGAATAGAGAAAAGCAGAAAGGAAAAGAAGTGATTGCAAAATCCCGTCTATTTCAACATTTTTTACAATCCTCAACATTTCATATTGTTTGGTTTATATCTATCTCTGGGCTTTTCTTCCCGGAGTTTCTCAGCCGCTTACATGAAGACCACAAATATTAACAGATAAAATGAAATGACAACAGGCAGTTGAGTCCATCCACACAAAGTTGTATCGTCATTTTCTCGGTCTGGTTGAACCTCATCGCTGCCACGCGAGGGATCAAGAGGCTTTTGTGAACTTAACACTGTAAACATTGTGCAATTCATTGTCAGCTCCAAGGAAATGTTTTCACAGGACTCCGGTCAACATCTCATATCCTGACAGAAAGGGAAGGCCAGCTAAATACATTTCCTTATTTCCAAATTCATCATGGAATCAAATTTTGCAAATACTCAGATGAAAACATCTTTGAAAACAGATTAAAAACAAATCTTTACTCTCAATCACATTAGTTTCTACTATAACTTTTTTTTTATCTTCAAACAAAATTTTTATACTTTTCTCTGCTGCAAAGATATCACAACCAAAATAATCTCTTGTGTGTGTTTGCAGCTA
>JAVQJG010028404.1:0-12932 GCA_036024015.1 Craterocephalus amniculus
AATAGTGAATAATACGGAAAAAGCACATAAATTGTTGAGACACATTAACACAGTGACAGCAGTACAGGTGCATGGTGCAATTAATCACTTATTTTCACAAGTATATCTGTTCAGGATTGCAGGGAGAGTAAATCCCACTATAACTAAGCTTGTTATAATGATGAGCTACAAGCTGGACAGGTCGCAATGACAGAACATTTTCTTTTGTGGTCTGTGTATATGAATACAAGAATAGCCTAAAATATTCACTCAGTATTTCAGAAATCTTATTATTTAATCATCCACAGCCTTTAATCTTTGTTTTCTCTCCATCTGGTTAAAGTTGTCAACCTACCTGGTTATGGTTAGGAACAAAAAACAACTTGGTAAGGATTAGGAAAACAATGCAGCAATAAATTAGACTCCTGTTCAACATTTACTGCATGTTAGAAATGTCATGCATGGCCTCACTTGCAAAGAATAATGTGTTTTATCATGTATCCATGTCCGTGACCAAGGCTGGATGATCATAACATGACACACAACTATACATCCTCACATGCTAGCTGTGTTGTTATCCCTCTGCAGGAATGCCCACATCATGACCTTTTACTTTTGAAAGACAGACCTACTGCCCGAGTCCTGTCCCTGGTTTCCTTTGGGATCCCCCACTCTCAACTTTAGGTTCTCCCCCCCACCATCACCCCCTGCCCAGTAACGAGGCAAGGCGTCAGAGGCCTGATTATTTGCACTGACCCAGGTCTGTCTCCTTGGGGCGGGTGCTTCGGCACAGTTGCACTGAATCCCATTGACACGGCGAGAGGGAGAAGAAGGGGGGAAGAAAACAGGCGCTGGCTCCAGTCAGTCGGCCCTCCTCGGCAGGTTGATGAATGTCCAGGACTTCATGATCTTTGCCACCCAAGCCAGTGGAGTCAAGCTACAATGAGTTACAGTCTCTAGGTTAGAAAACCCTCCTGCCTGCCACCGCCGCCACTACCCCCCCCCCCCTTCCCAGCCAGCCCACCAGCCCCAAAGTCCCCTCACAACCAAAGCTGGCTGGTCTCCCTCCCTGCACAAACACTGGAGGTCTATCCTTGACTGCTCTGCGCCACCCTCCTGCCACCACCTCCCTCGCCTTTTCAACTCTTGACTGTGACTGCGCCGCTTCTACCCTGTAGCACACACTCACACATCCAACCACAAGCTGGCACAGGTTGCCACAGCACTTTCAGCTGCTTCTGACAGGTTGCTGCATTTACAGATGACTCACTTGTTTGACACCTGACTGTGACAAAATAAGACATTAAATAATTTTCTGGGCAGCACAAACTATATTATTTCAGCCCTGAATTATGAATCATTTTATCATCTACACCTTTCATCCTTCTGTCTCTACGAACTAACTCCTATGAAATGCAAAACTAAGTGAAAACACGTGTTTCATAAGGCCATAAAAAGGAGCCACAAGAGGAAAACAACAGCATTAAGATCAAACCCCTGTTGCTCCAGTCGCTGGTAACTCACTATCGCGGCTAGCCGGAGTTGTGCATCAGCTGACTAAGAAAGTCTTACTCGGGCATTTCTCACGTCAACTTTATTTGGATAATAGAGAAAGGGCCGATGATTGTTGTTCTGCAGGACAATAAATGTCATTACATGATTGTTCGTACAGCTACTGTAAAGTACAGGACGCTTACTCTCTTATGAATAATGTCATTGTCTCAAAATGTACTGGTAAGCCAAGTGGAATAAAGGGAAAAAAAACAGCAGGCGGTATGATGTAACTATATGGAGCTGAGGACAAGCATTCTTCCATTAGAATTGCAATTATTTGCTATTACGGCAAAGCACACACATTATGTTACCCTGCAATTGAGACTGGCAACATTCGTTGTAATTTGATGACGCACGAGTCCTGGTGCTTTTGGCTGCTGGAAGTGAGCCTGAGTGTTTCACGCCATTTTTCCATCTTCAGCCAGAAATCCTGTCTGGCCTTTTTAATCACCTCACTTTTTTTTCTTTTTTTTTTCCATTTTCTGGCTCCTGGTGAGGTTTTGTTTTATGTAATAACACTACAATCATTTCACCAAGTTCTAATGAGGTGCCATCATAATATTTCTCTGAGCACTATATTCATTTCACAACTACAACATTATGGCAGGTGGTGGGGGAAAAAAACGGCACTTGAAGGAGCGTTGCGTTATCACATGACTAATCTGGCACCCAGTCAAAATGGATTATGTTAATGTAATTACAGTATGTAATTTTTTTTTCAGAGGAACATTTCTCAAGCGCAGTTAGATTTATTTATTAGAAAATTTAACATCAATAGTGTAGGAATTAGGGTTAGGGTAGTGTTATAACTCTGTTTTCCATAAAACCTTGGCTGTGTGAGGTGCACAATCCATGAGTTTTTGTTTTGTAGAAGCTTGCCTTTTATTCAGCAAATGATTTTTTTCTTTCTCCGACATAAGTTGGTGGCACAATTTCTTTGTCATAAAATCAAATCTATGGATTGGTGGAGTGGTGGAGCTGGTTTAGCAACAATATTATTATTCACGAACTCGTGTAAAAGCAGCATTTAGTTGGTGGAAGCACAATTTGTAAATAACTTTTTGTATAAAACTAGATCTTTATTATAGCAGCTTTATTTATCATTATCTTTAATTTTTTTTGTCATGAATTAATGAAATTATAATTTTCTTCACTAAACTATTGATTGTTTGATTTCTAGAAATAATGCTGCCTTGACTTGTTTTGGTCAACAAAAATAATCTAACTAACATGGATTTCCCTCATTGCAATTAGTCAGATATATGGAGACAATCGAAAATAATACAGCAATGTTGGAGGTTGAAGTGTTGCAGCACTTTAGACTTCAGAGAAAAGAGTCAAAGGACTTGTAATCAGCTGACACCGCCTCTGTGAAAGGATTCTTTCAAGGGCTTTTCAAAGGAAACACTGTCCGCACACGGTTCATCCTTCTGTTCCCTCTAAACCTCATCTTCCGCTCAACCCCCCACCCCCCTCCTCTGGAGCAGGAGACATTCCTCACAAGATGGTTGAATGGCAGCCCTGTTGCAGGTCAGCCTAGGCGGCAGCAACAGGCAATTTACAGGGTCCCTGCTGTGCGGAGCTGTGACCTGGCCTCAGAGCAAGGCTCCCAGGTGACAAATAAAACACTAGCCCTCACAGGAGCCTGACTTCAAGCTCCACAATGCTAATTCAGCACAATGCATCTAATTGTGGCCTATTCCAGAGAGGGTCGCATGATCCTCAGCCAGCTATTCACAGGATTACTGCTAATTGGGAAATAAATGTGTAGTAAAAAATTCTGGGATTAGGCAGTTAATATAGAGCCCTCTTAATGGACACTTAGAGCTTATTAGGTTCAGTCTCACAAAGAATTGTTTGATCAAAAAGGCTTCCTTATTTCTCTTTATGGTGTACCATAAGATTTGGTGTGCAGATTGTTTTGCTAGGCACACGGCATCAAAGACATCATGCAGTTTTCCTCCAAAATATCAAATCAACTATCTGAGCAATTTCAAGCCATGCATTAAGAAATAATGCATTCAAAAGCATATTTTTCTAATGACTATATGAAAGCCTAGATATAAAGTACTCGCAACCAAATCCACAGACTAGACGGCTACAGCGCTTATCTAAGATGACTTTATTTGATATTTTGTGGAGCTGTTGTAGTAACGATACACATCATAGACTTGCAAACCATTGTCTGAGCTGTAATAGGAGATTAATTTCCTTTCATAGTGCTTCGAGCCAGAAATCAAGTTAATCTAGTTTAGGCTTTGGGTTTTCAGCCATTAATTTACCTTTGCTTTAAAAGTTTGTTTTTGATTCAGCTGTCCCTAGATACAAACACTTTGAAGTGTATTAGTTGTGTTATTCCTGTTCTTGATGTTCTTGGTTTGAGCAAGATATGATGGCTTCATAGCTAAAATAATACGTTTTTGATGATTTTGTTTATTCATCTGTCTCTGTTCTGTCACTCTGATTGGTGTGATAGTTTCCCAAAATTGTATAACTGACTCACCAAATGTTCTACTGTATACTTTATTTATAGAACAGAGTTACTAAGTTTATGTTTATCCATATTTTATGTATAAGATGCATTTCTCTTCATTTATGCGTGTTTATGAGAGAGTATGTGATTACTACAATCTCAAAAACCATTTACCCACTATGTATAACAAATTGTATCTCAGGCCAAATTACCGAAGAGAAAACCAGCAGCATCGGCTTAACTCTTAAGATATGTTGTTTTTCCCAAGTGTTGTTTGTTTTTGTTTTTCAGCCCTCACCTATCCCAAAATCATTTCCCCTCTATATTTTCTTTTATTTGACTCTTTGTTTGTTGCAAAACATATGTCTGCTCATCATTTTGTCACCTGAGCACCAAAACACCACCAAAAATCAAAATAAAACCAAAGTACCACAAAATATCCGTGTTTCATAAAACTAAGTGGAGGGTGGAATAAGAAAGTCATCTAATAAAGATTTTGTGAATATTTTGATCTGTTTGGTCAAAACTGAAACTCCAGCTATTGGCATTGTCTGTATTTAAACAGACCCTTTAAATCTGGCTTAAGTCTGTCTTGTAAGGATAAAGCATAATATTTGTTTTTGACTGCCAAACAACTCTTCCTTATTAGTTCAGGTGCACTTACGCCTTTGTTACATGGTCTGAGTCACTGCATAGGAAAATACAACCTACTGTACATCCCTGGAACAGCAAATAAAGAGATGCATTATGGGATGAATTTATAGGCATTTTTCCAGTTTTTTCTTCTTTTTTCAACATTTCTTCTTTTCTAATAGTTTCTAATAGTTTTTCTAATCTGTGAATCCTTGCACTGTGACAGATTATAGATACGCATAATTCAAACCTGCTCAAGCTGCACAGGTAACACAAAATTCAAAGACCAAAGTGAGACAAAATCACATTAAAGCACACTGTGTAACAGCAGATATGTACATTCATAGCAATAACTGAAACAGAAGCTAAATGTTTTCCTTGAAAAAACTATTAAGGCCAGTCCGGTGTGTTTGAGTTGAATTATTTTGAGCTCTGGTGATTTATAGCTCCAATTTGACATATCTTTGAAAGGATAGACAGAAAACAGACAGGATCCTAACCTAGAAGCAGCTGTCACATATGTGAAATATATCAAATTGCCATTTTGAAAGCTGGACATGTCATGTTGAGTTAACGCCCATCTGTTATGACCTCGATTTCAAGTTTGTGACATCAAAATCGAGAGCTTTGGTATTTCAGGGCATCAATAAGACAGATGGTCTATGAAGCAAAGCTCACTCAGGAGCACCGCTGCATCATATTGGTGTCAGCCAACAGTACAACACGGTTTCTGTTTCAATTAAAGGGACAAAATTGACCATGAAAGCAAAATAAAAGTAAGTATTAAGTGTTTATGGATTCAAAGGGATACCAAAAAACATGATCTTGGCCAATCAATATTGTGTTGTTTCAAGTGGCTGATAAGATACTTTCCTATATTTCCATCCCGTCATCTGTGGAGAATTATGTTGATGCAATGCAAACGAATTGTTAAGGGTTTTGGGTGCCAAAATGATGGATGTCCTTTGTTAAATCAGTCATTGCATCAGTGGTTAAAGTATCCTGGAGACCTAGAACACATTAATTACATTTTGCTCATTTACCTTTGTCACTGAAAAATAAGACAGAAATGTGAACACAATAATTTTTCATGAGTAACAGCAGGCTTTACAACATATTTTACTTGCTATGCTACATGTTCTACACAAAGATGTCTTGTGACTGTGCAGGAGTTCATGTAACACATGCATACACCTTTTACTGACCTTTTACAATTCTAATAAGCTCTTTTGCTGGTTTACTCCAAAAGGTCAGGCTGGTGGTGATTTTGCATAGTTTTGCAGATTCTCTCTACGTGTCACATTTAGTTTACATTCTGCTGACCTTTTTTTTAAACAAACCAAGAGCTCCAGTTTTTAACACAATTAGTCTTACTTAAAAACCTTTTATATACAATTTGCTTTATTGTTAATGTTCATATGATGCTATTGTTGCAGCTAGAGGGGAGATTACTTTGAGCTAGAATGGTTGTGTGCAGTGCTGTGAAGTCCATGACTTGTGAGTCAACTCCTACAAACACTGTGATGGGAGTTACTTCCGAACTCATCTGATCCCTTTGACAATATTTCCTTTTGCTTACAAATTTAAACAAATAAAGCTGGTTTTGATTTAAAATGTCTGCACTGCATTATCAAGCAACAATAACCTTATTATGACAAATGAGACGTTTTTCACAGCAATGTATTGCCTAAATTGACTTTCATATCGCACTGAAACCAAACTAATGGTTGATTGTATGTCAGCTGCAATGTCAAGTATATAAAAATGAGCCAAGACATTAAAAACCACTGACAGTTGAGGAAGAGTACACAAATTGTGTTGTTAAAATGGCACCTGTTATGGAGTAACATTTGTCAATGCACAGCTTTATTAATTTCCACACGGGAAACTCATTTGCCATCAGCTATAAAGGAGAAAATGAAAGCACAGGCATATCAACAAAGCCTAGAAAACAAGCAATGCAGCAAATAAATACAGTAATTTCATACTGTGACACAATTCCAGCTCAGACTGGTAGCTAAAATCACAGTCCATAAATTTGCAGTGGGTAAAGATGTAATTGTAAAATCTAAATGCTGCTGGAACAATGGGTCTCAGCTGCCCTGTACTGAGGTAATGGAATGTTTATAGTTGTTAAGTGCTCAAACCATAAATTGTCCAGTTAAAAACATGGATGCATGTGTGGGCCAATCTCGTAGAAGACCTGTTTCAGTCAAAATATTGAAAACATTTTTTAATGCTAGCTATAATGTAAAGATATTCATCCTGTATTTTCTGCAGAAAAAGTAGAAAAACATTGAGATGTGAAGTATTTAATCCGCTAATTTTCCCAATCTAGATCCAAGCAAGATTTTGTGAGAAAAACATGTTCAATCCTTGTAGGTTGCACCTCATAACATACAGAGAACCTGCGGGTAGTTGTAATGTTTCGGCTAATGTTTATAATTTGTAATTGCTGTTGGCCAGTGAAGTGCTGAAGGGCTAAAATGATGTACAAGTTTTACAAGCAGTGACTAATGGTTTTCTTAATGTTTAATTAATTTTAGAATTAAAATATCAGAGCATATCAGAGCAGAATCAGCCACGTCCTGCGTCAGCCAGAAAATAGCTCATCATGATTATAAATTTTCGCGGATATGTACAACAAGCTCTGATCTCTATCATTACTGGCTGACTACATCAACTATACTTACATGGTTTAGAAGCAAAAACAAAAAAAAAACAATGTCTTTTTTATATGTTGAACTTTTAGAAAAAGAATGACCCTGCTGTCATTGTATACCCATACTTCTCTACAGAGTCTGGATTTCAGTGCAAATTCATGGTAATGGTAAACAAAACATGTACATAGTTATCTACAGGATTATAAATGACACTGGTTGTAAAACAGTCCCGAGCACGCTCTCCTCTGGATCAAATGGGCAGGTTCTCAGCATGCTATCAGCACTGTTAACTCTGGCTGTAAACCAAACCTCCCGAGAGGTCAGAAGTCAAAATGTTTGGGCTTCAGAGAGACGCCAAAGCCTGAGAATGGCCAGGATTTCATATGAAGTCTGACACAATGTTACTGCTGTTCATACACTTAAAAAAAAAATACAGAGAAAGTCAAGATGGTCATCACGCTGGCATCACATGCAAATGGTAATGAATGTTTACTCAAAATATGATTTTGTGAATGTGGTTTAGCTGTATCTATAATTATGTGTGATTGATTGTGTCTTTCAGTGTATGTTGTGGTCATTAGTATTTCTTTGCTTTTGGTTTGTTAGTGGTTCTGGGCATCGTTCCCTTTTCATAAAGTTGTTTTCTGTTGCAGACAAAATCCTTGAAAAGACTTTAAAGGTACAATATGTAAGAAATCTAAAGCAACTGGGCCATAAAAATCACCTCAATATGTCACAGAGACTCGGGCATAATGTTCATATAACACACATAACTCTACAACAACAAAAGCACAGCCAAAATATTTGCATCCAAGAGGCTTCATCAGTTTATGTTTACAGCCTGGTCAGATGGGACGAGGTAGTTGGGTTAACCTTAGAGTGATTTCGGCAGCGCTACACTTATTCCACAACCACTGTGATTGTTCAGTATTTACTAAAGAGTTTATTTAGTAGGTCTCTATAATTGCAACAAATAAATGATTAGCAAACAAACTATGAACTAACAGCATAGGATTCAATGCTTGCGATAGTACTTGCTCGCCTTGTTGCTGACGGAGGATACGCGAACAGCTCTGGCTACCTTGAGTCTGGAGGGGAGGGCAAGAGGGGGAGACGCCTCACGACAATATTTTGAATTTGAGTGTTGAAACCTTTTTCGGCCACATTCTTACATATGGCGCCTTAAAATTTATTTCAGTCACGTTCGGCGCAGGTGTTGGCGATTCAGAACGGATTATTCATTTCAGCAATACTGTTGAAATTCCTGACTTCCTGACTTTTAGGGCCACCTCAACCAGCCCAGGCTCCCAAAACATATGCAGCCATTTTACTTTTCTTTAAACCTGTCTCAAGTATCCAGGAGTTTCTGTTATACTCTGACATAGTGTGTAAGACATAGGCAGGAACTTAGCAGGAACTCACCTCTGGTTGAGTTTGAACTTTGTTACACAAGGCAAAAACCACTTCAATTAAATTTAAAAAAGAGCATTTTTTTCTCTCTCTAATTCAATTTCCTGTTTCCATCAACTTTTTATGATGTGATCATTCAAGATTTGAAATTTGAAAACCTGTTGGGTGAATTGCTGGATACCATATTATTCCTCTGTCATCCATCCATTTTCCTATACGGCTTATTCCAGTTGAGGGTCACAGAAGAATTGGAGCCAATCCCAGCAGTTCAGGGCACACGCTAGACAGGTCATCAGTCCATTGCAGTCTTTTAGCAACTTAAAGAAAAAATTTCTATTCATTAATAAGTGTCCTTCATGTTTAGCGCTTATTGGAAAAACAAAGAATGCTACTTAGATGAACAAAAGTAACAAAAACTGTAAAATTCCCATCTCCCTTTAAAAGCAGTGTATTAACATTGCATCTTTAAATATGTTATAATTACATTTTGAATGCTGCCATGTGTTATTACAACCTTAGAGAGCTGCCTGACATGTTAATATAGTTGCTTGTCTCTATAATAACAACTTTAAAGGGACCATATTGTGCTATTTTGACTTTTCTGAGATTTCTCCAGTGTTACAATGTTGAATCTTTGCACTATGTATAGGCACAAAAACAGCCAGCGCAGTCAGTTCCACATTTAGTAAATGAAGTTGCACTTGCAAAGCTGATTTATTTGCATCCACTCCTCACAGTAATTTGCGCCTTCAAGCAGAAATGCTCATATTGGATTTTTAAAAAAAATGTATTTATTTGCAAACATCCAAAATGCATTGCAGCACTGCTATGCCCATTTTGCAGACATTTTGCAGTGTTTGAATTAATCCTGTTCTAACAGGAAGTGTGCCACGTTGATCGGTAAAGCAGCTAAATTGTGAAGTAATCATTAATTATATTTTAATTATAAAATGTTTCATGAATTTAGATTGATTATCTGGTATTATCTGAAATGGAATCTCCTTTTGTTGTGTACTTCATTCCATGGTAACAACACACAAAAATGAAAAAAGCAGACACAAACAATATCCCTCAGATATTTAAACCAGGGGAGTAATTTGGGAAATAAAAACAAAGATCACAAGCTCATAATTCATTTTCATAATTTCAAAGGCTCCATTAAGTTGAACAAGAACTCCATCAAGTCGAGAAACAGCTGAGGAGACAAAACTAATTCAAAGCACAATAGTTTTCCCTCTAAGATGTTTGCATGATAAGGCTGATAGTGAGGGTACTTTAATACTCTGTCCAAAAGACTACACATTATTTGCAGTCCTTAAATAAGAAGTTGCTTCAAAAGTGTATGTTTTTCAAATCAACCAGATGAGAGACTTGAGTACCCTTTCCTGCTTCTTCTAGGTGCTCTTGATTTGGCATGCATGTTGGCAGCACCTTACTGCACACAGAGGAGGCACAGATGATAAAGAGAGAAAAAGGCAAGGAGAGGCAGAAGAACATGTTCGTAGTTGATTGGAAAAACACCGCATCAGCCGCTGAGCTTTTACCTGGGACATGCACCTACTGGCTCATTGTGTGCCCTCTCAAGAACAAACACCCACAAGTATGTCTGGATACACATGGAGGCCAGTGCTGGAATATTAAAGTGCTGTCGTCTGGTATCACAAAGATTTTATCCAAAAATATGGCTGCACAATATATTGAAAATTGCAATATTAGCCTGCGCAATATACATATTGCAACAACTGCACCCTTTTGCATATTTTAAGGACGTCCCATTACCTCCAAGCATTGCTGTGCATTCATGCTTTATGTGCATCAAGGGCTCATCAAATGACATCTAGTAGATGGAAGCATCTCCCCTTGGATAGTAAATGAGTCAGAATAATTATTTTCCCATATGCATCATTCCCATTGGCACAATAAAATCTTGACCTCTCTGTATATGTTAGTCTTTATTCCTAAGTCATAAACTGTAGCCTTTTATCCACCAACAATCAGACTGGCTTTCAAAATGGGAGTTGCCTTTACTGAATAGCCATTCAAGATCTGGAAGTTTACCTATACTAATGCAGTAACTAAAAAAGTCCCTAGCTAAAATAAATTCCTAATCTAGCATAGATGCCACACCATATTTGGGCGTCCTTCAGTTGTGGGTCCATCGAAAATGGTGTGGTACAGTTTGGGCGTAGCTGCTGGTGTCATGCAATATCACGCATTGATTGGTGGACAAAAACAAAACAACTCCCAAAGCAGCATGACACAAACACCGGTCAGTCCACATTGGAAAGTAAACAGTAAAAAATTAGTCCAAACATCAGCAGGGTCTGATCGACTCTGAACCTTCAATGTTTCCTCCCATAGTTGCTGATGAAGTCACCTAAAATGAGCTGGATGGAGCAGTGAGGAATTAGAAAATATGTAGAGACATAGCTCATGTTTCAGCTTCACGTGTGTTGGTGTCACGCGAGTATGACGCCGCGCCAGAAACCCCACATGCTAGTGGCGGCCTGACTTTTAGTGGTAACACTTTTTTAAATGGGCCCGACCATTCAGGACCGTACCGAACAACACCGACCCGTACCATACCCCTCAGTGAAAACAAGGGATAAGTGTAACTAAACTTTTCATTAGTAAAGTTTCCCTAACTTTCTACTGCAATAGAGTCCAGTGAAAGTCCATCCATTTTCTATAACTGATTAATACAAGTCAGGGTCATGGGGGGACTTGAGCCTATTCCACTTGCAATCAGGCAAGAGGCAGGTTATACCTCGGACAGGACGATAGTCCATTACAATCATGCACACAATTCTGACATATATGTTCTTGGACTGTGGGAGGGAGCTGGAATACCTGGAGAAAACCAACACAAGCACAGGGAAAACATGCAAACTAAAAAAATTTAGCTGTCGGGGGACAGTACTAAACACAACACCACCTTGCAGTCCTCCAGTGAAAGTGTATTACTATAAGAGATTAAGATAAGATTGGAGTAACAATTTGAAAGCATGTGCAGAAAACCTGAGCATATAATTATCTCCATATATTACAGCGCAGGCACACAGAAATTCTTTTAAGAGTGATAAGAAGTTTGAAGATGTTCCTCAGCTCCAAATGCACACATGGAAAGCTTCTTTCTATTAAACGTGCTCTAGTTTTTACTAACTGGTTCCAGTGATAGGACTTTGTTGATGTGATCGCTGAAGTTTGCTTGTAATGGATGATGGTAAGTGGTTCATCCAATAACCTGCCAAATATTATTAATGCCTCCGCTATCTTCCAAACATTTTCCACAGAAAACTTTGCAGTTGGCAATCTGTTTAAAAAAAACAAAAATGAATTGATAAAAAAAAATTACAAGGAAAAATAAAGATCTGAAGCATCCATCTAATATTGCTCTTCTTTGGCTAAAGAAAAACTATTTGCTCTGTTTTATCTTGTTATCAGCTTTTCTCATAAGGTAGCCAATCACTTCTTCATGTGACAGTGTGGGGGACTGATTGCCCTTCTGTCCCTGCTGTGTGACTGAGCCAGAGATGAGAGCCGTTCAAGGGAGCGTTAATACAAACCAGATGTTAAACTTGTGTCCTCAAAATGAATGGGCCTATTGGGAAACCAAGGCAAGTCTCGGGGGACATTCCACTGGAGGCTAAGCTGATTGGTTCATATTGAAACAACATGGCCAAGATAAACTGGGATTTCAAGAAAGGGGGTCTCTGGACGCTGGAGTCTAAAATAAATCGTTAGGGCTAAAGGAGGAGCTTAGCTCATCCTCTAAGGAAAACAGTGAGTTTTGCAAATGACTGACACACATGATGACTGTGGCGCCAGGCAACCTCAGTCTAAGGCCCAGTTGTGGGCTGCAAGGAAAGTGGAGAGCATCAGGGGCCATGCTTGCTTCTTTTGTGCTGATGTCACAAAGCTACAGGGTATTACTTTTTCCAAAGTGTTGTATTTATATTCCCCTAATGACTCTTTCTGGCAGGAAGAAAACTTGAACTGAAACAGTCTCATGAAGAGAAAGATTACTCTTTGATCATAAATTCAAATGCAGATTATTTCTTTAATCTTGCATAAAGACATCAAAGATGCCATGTGTGACTTAATGACTGCTCTGTCGACAGTACTACATCTTGATCTATTTAGAGATAATACAAACCCACACCCACATGCACACATATACAGTATATACATATACTATCAACGTATATGCTTATGCTTAT
>JAVQJG010028423.1:0-19150 GCA_036024015.1 Craterocephalus amniculus
AATGGAATCAACATTTCAAAACTGCATTTTGTATTTCCTTGGGTTGTCTCTGTGTGATACTAAAATTGGTTTGATGATCTGAAACCTCCGTGAGTGATAAATATGCAAAAAACACAGAAATCAGGAAGAGGGCAAATACATATTCATGGCACTGTACATATGCTGTTCAAAAAGAAGCAACAGTAATGTTATGTCCCACAAAATACAAGCTAATGCTGATGTTTTCATGACAATAAGTTACTATCATGAGTTGTGCCAAAGTTACTGCTTCATTCATACCCAAAACTGTATGTTATGTTCTGACTTTAAGATAATAAATACAAACTAAAAGAGTTAAAAGGTGCAGTGTGAAAAAAAAAAAACAAGAGTTAATCTGGGGGAAAAAAGTTAAAATAATGATTAAAAAACGTATTATATTTCCATCTCATCACTTCAATAAAATAACTTATGATTTATTTTCTTGGAATGAGCCATTTAACTCTACTTACTTTGGGTCCGCATACACATCAGCTGCAACATTTGTGCCACCATATTTACAACAGTGTCTCAGAATTACTGTAAAATGATCAGCTGATTTTATTTTTGTCATTAAATGGGGCAGAGATGAATTCTTAAGGACTTTAGGTAAGCTCACCTGTTCAGAGTTCTGGCCAGGTATTTGGTCCCATTTCTGTTGGCGAGAGATGGATACTTCTTCTGCAGGAAGGCGTACTCATCGCGGATCGCATCGGCCACCGACTTTTTATTATTGATGTCCAACTGGCTCCTGGAAGATGAGGGAAAACCAGAGCACAGGTATTTATTTAGAAGTCTGCACCATATCATGTTGGGGCAGCATATACATGAAAAATATTGCCGCAATAACTCAAACATTAGATATGAAGACCTGTTAACTACTCCAATAAGACCCAGTTTGACTGGGATGACTCTGCCCATCAGCACATCCATAGCATCAGTACCAGCATCCATCAGGTCCAGTTTGGTCACCACAGCCAGCGTCCTCCTGCCTGATGATTCATAGAAAGACCATTAAAAACTGTAAAAGCTCTTGGTTGGTTTAAAACAATCTCATTAAGGCTTTCCCACCATCGGGGTCAACCTCCCGCGCCACTTTGAGGGCCTCTGAGGTAGCCATATCTGTGTTAGCTGCCGTGACAGCCAGGATAATGCAGTTAGGGTTGGAGATGTGCTTCAGGATTAGATCCCTTATCTGGATCTCAATGTCCTTAGGCTGATCGCCCACAGGCACCTGAAGGGAACAAGACCAATTAAAGAAAAGACACTTTATATGTCAGTTTGCTTCATTAGAGACTGAGGCAGGGGATTTCTTAGATTAACATTTGTTTGACCGGAGGGGAGCAATTAATGAGGCTGCAATCAAAGCATGTGTGTATCTGGGCTTTGATGTAGATTTAAATCATCAGGACTGAGCTACGGCACAGATGAAGTACACAAGCACATAAACCTGACTGGGAAACTAAGAAAGATGACCAGTTACTTGTAGTTTATCCCATTTAAAGGCATTTCAGGGTTCTTAAATGAGGTGTGAAAGTACAAATCTCCCCTGTGGGCACCTGAAGATCAAAGCCTCGACTTGCAGGCTGGGAGGCAGGCAGTTCAGCATGCAGTGTTACCTTAGTGATTCCTGGCAGATCCACCAACGTGAGGTTGACAACATTCGGAGAAAAGATCTTGAGATGAATGGGCTCATCGCTGATTCCCTGCAGAACAACAATAATCGGCTCAGCAGTGCATTACAGAGTATGTCCAGAAAATAACAGACTAATAATATCAATAATAACAATAATATTAAGGTTAATTATTCTAGGCACTTCCTGCTGTCTTTGACCGTTTTTTCGCATTTGTGCATGGCATCTCTTTATTTGAATTGGAGAAACTGGTACTACCTTTAGAGCTTATGTTGTTCTGCTTTTAAGGACAGGGCTTGGTGATAGTTGCATAAACAAACGACAGGTTCAACAGGTTCACGGCCAACAGGACAAAAGAGCTTTTCAGTGATCATATTTGAACGGTGGTGCTTAAATTAGTAGCTCGAATTCTGGATCTAGCATGTGAGATGAGTCCCTGCCATCCTCACCAGTGAGGGATAGCTCAGAGAAACTGTCAGCTTACCAAGCTAAACAGTCTTACCTTATTATTGCCTGACACTCGCTCTGTTTCATTTTCAATTTCCTGCCTGATTTCGTCAAAATCTGTGTAGATCTGCAAAACAAAAAGCAGGAAAACCTCAATACAAGTTAGTACCATTAAGCAAATAATATTATCCAGTACTGTGAAGGTTCATACCTTATTTTTAGTGTGCAGAAACTTCCCCCACTCTTCACCGTCTCTGGCTGTGAGTCACAGGTCAAAGTTAAAGGTTAGCATCCCCAAAGCAGAGAGATCCCATTCCAGCTCTGTGCAGGAGGCTAAGCAAGCATGGCTACCACAAGGATGGATGCCTGGTCATGACTAATGTTTGATATGATTAATAAAAGTAGCTGAAAACACAGGTGTGGCTATGGGGTAGAAGAACGGGCTTAGCTAGAAAAGCTACACTGGATTAGTAAATGTAAAGACACCTGCAATATGCATCTGTCAGGCATGGTGCTTTTTCACCCTATGGCAGCTGTGATGGTTAGAAAAACAGCACAGATAGAGCACTTTAAAGAGGTGATTATACACTGATGGTGGGGAGTCTATATTCTCTACATCTACTTTAGGAATGTTTTGGGTTGGGGGAAAGAAACATTAACAGAGAACTCAAAAGATGAGTGTTGTTAGCACCTACCGCCATCCTCAATTTTCCTGGCATCTCCAGGATCTACATGGACAAGCTGGAGGATGAGAGGTCGCCTGGTTACGATGCCGGTCCCACGAGGCAGCAGGTCCCTGCCTACCAGGCTCTCCAGGACGGAGCTCTTCCCACTGCTCTGAACACACAAACGGTGAAGACATTAGATAGAAAGACCAACTCCCAGCTGAGGTATTCACACCTAAAGCATTGACCAGGTTGACCTGGTTCTGAAAATAGATTTCATTCCAAAGGCCTGAGCATCAGTAAGCAGTTAAATTAAAGCTGGTTTCTATCAAATATTATCCTTTAGCATTTGAAAGAGTAAGACTGCAGTAAATACTGCTGAACTCGTCAACCATTATCATTGTTAAATCGGGGTTATGTCGCTACTAGCATGACAGGCGCTAATGCATTAAATTGTACGCAAGCAGAGCATTTTACCTGAGTTCCCACCACTGCAATCTGCGGTAGCTGTATGATATCCGCGCCCACGGTGTTAAACACATCTTGAAGCTTGTTTATTACGGGGATAAGAGCCTCCATGCTCGTGGTTTATGAATTAAAGTGAGCTAATATAGGGGTCTTTCTCGTGATGGAGCCAAAGTCATTCAATGTCCCTCCGTAACCACCATTGCAACAAACACCCGCTGGTCGGCCGAGAATTTTTGTGATGTGGTGGGTGATGTAGTTTTTAAACTGGATTCGTAAGAGTGTTACCCGGAAGAAAGGACTACAATGCAGTTGCCTCGAAAAACAACGCGAGAAGGAATATTCTTGCGCGTGCGTAAACGTTTTGTTGTGACAAGCTAGCTTCGTTAGCCAACTGGTTTGGTCAATTTTACCTCCTTGAATTTTGCATTTATACCTATTTTTTTAAACACTAAGGTCATTTCCTGTTGTCAGAACTTTACTGACTTCACTATTCCACCATGTTACAGTTTTTGGTGAGTTAAACTCGCATTATATCGTCTTTTTTGTCAGGATGCTGACGCCTGTTAGCAAACTGAAAACGATATATGGCGAGTGTTAGAATCTTAATTAAATTTGTTTGGTTTAGTTTTAGTTCAAATACAATGGAAGGATCCACAAATATATAACCTTTCCGCTACCAAATAAAAGCCGTAGGCAACTTTACAACGAATAACAGCTAAGTTTTTCTTAATTTCTTTTCAGGCTGGCTTCACCTTGGGTAATGTTGTGGGGATGTATCTCGCTCAAAACTATGAGGTAAGTATTTTATCTTTCCTATCGGGCTCGACTTTAAACGTCAATGGGGCCTCCCAACTACAAAAACTGAGTTTTATGTAAAGTTGAAAGAAGGATACATAATCGTTTCTAGCAGTGCCAAACTTAAATTTATAGTAAATGTCATATCAGCAGAATCGAAGATACGAGAATTTGCTCATGTAAGCTGGTTTCTAACTTAAAAGATCTTCAGATTAAACCAAAGAGGACTATTCCAAATTCCACTGGAAACAATCAGTCTGCTTAGGTTTTAAAAAAAAGACAACATAAAAGCAGATCAATGTTAAACCCCTTTCACCTATTGTTTAATTATTGTGTCACCTTTGTCATTTATAGAAGGAACATACCGTTAACAGCCTATATTAATTTTGGTACATATTTTGTTTAGGTTCCCAACATAGCCAAGAAAATTGAAGCCTTTAAGAAGGATGTGGAGGCCAAGAAGAAGCCCCCGGAGTAAACAATGTGGCACCGTGTTACAAGCAAGAAGAAACATCTCCTGCAGAGAAACTATTTATTTTACAGGTTCATTATGATGTGATGTTTTCATTTGATAAAGGGATTGATTACGTGACATGTACGAAAATAAGCAGTGCCTGGAGCAGTATTCATTATTTTCCTTTAGTCCTAATGGCATATTTCCATTTCATATATGTCCTGTTTTTATAAGTTGTATCACTCAGACTAAATTTAGAGAAAAGTATAACTAACAAGCGGGATGACTTTGAGTCCAGTTTGATGGTTCTGGTTGCAAGCCTTTTCTATAATGCAGTGTGGTGTTTGTAGCTTTCTCATGCTGTTCACTGCTGCCACAATAGATGTGTATATTCTGAAAAGTGCATTATTTTGGACAAAATTTGAGAAAAGAAATCTTACAAGCTTCTACTTTATTAATGGAAGAACTGCCAAATATTTTGTCATATTAGCTAAAACAATTCTGAATTGTTCAGTGAAAAATAAAGTTGCAGATGATAAAATATGAAGTCTTGTCTCATTGTGTTTGCCAAGTTTAATTGGCTTGGTTTTTAGGTTATGCGACAATGCAGTGGTTCTTGGTGTAACTGGACTGTTACTACAAATATCTCCACTAGATGGCGCCCTATGACGCCATTTAAATACCACAGAAAACACTTTTTGCTATGGTGTATTTTATAATTATTTTGTCTTCTGTTTGTTCCTTTTTTTTTTAATTTGATGTATTCCACCAAAACCTCTGAACTCTGAACTGAATTGTGGGAAATGTAGTAGGTTTTCCATTGCTGCAGGGCTAGAATGTCCACTTCTTTCTTGGTGCATTTGGCGCTAGAGGACTTCTTTTGGACTTGCAGTTTTAGAGCTGTGGGACCTTTGTTTTCCAGATATGTTGGGCTGTAAAACAAAAGTGGTTTACACACTTTTTGCTTGATCACTACTCATTTTCAATCATTTAAAAAGGGAAAGATAAAGTTGTGTGGAACACAATGGAAAGACTATCTGTGACTGTAAGACATGAAATACTGGCACACAACATAGAAACAGGATTGTATAAGACAAGAAGTGTTTGAAATGATAATAAATTAAAAATCTTACCATTTCTGGACTTGGCACTGTTATAAGTTGCAATTGAATATCCTTAGCTGAAATAATGGTACCTCATTTGTTTATGTCCTGTTGTCGTAGAGACGGAGCAGACGGATGTGAAAAAAGGGGCAGCCCTCTCACGAACCTTTCAAACACTTCAGCAGAATCTGTGATGCAGCCAACTTTCCAACCCACTGCTTACATAAGCTGTCTTGGCCAGGCTTCCCTTGAAAAAGAGACCATTGTGTCTCAATGGGACTGACCTGGTAAAATAAAGGCAAAATAAAAAAAATAAATAAATAAGGGTGTATCATTGGGCAATTTTTGCTTCTTAAAAAGGAAATTACAGGGACACCTAAAAGTGTTTGAAATTGGAGATAGTCCTGTAATTGTAAGCCTGAAACCAAACAACTTGTACTCTGAAGTTTCCTGATCCTCCTGGCTCTGAATTTTAGAAAATACAGCTCCAAAATAAGTTTCTTTGTAACCTGCTTCATGTGATTTGAAAGCCCCTTCCAGTTTATTTTTATAAAAGTAATTTTCATTGAGTGATCTTTTTCTATTTCCAGCAAGTTATATAGAGATTTTAAACAAAAAATAACTATTTCAAATACACAATTATTAAAAATGTACAGACCATATTAATTGTATCTTCTATTCTCCAAACATGCCTTTAAAAGATAGTTAATGTTTTATAATTGAAAGGTTTAACACAATATTCATTATCATTTGAAATTTTAATAGTAATAATTATAAGGTTATCAGGTCATAAAATGTTAATTTATGCAATAGTGAGGGTACTATTACTCATAATAGAAAAACTATCACCATTGTTATACAAGTATCATCTTTTGCTATAATTCCTGTAAACAAACTTTGTTATGGGCGGCTTAGTAGATGTCCACACAGTTCCCACTTAAATCTATGTTTACAGTTTACAACAATGGCCTTGCGAAATATACATTTACTTAATAGTTCTTAATTCCTCCTTTTTTTTCCTTGCACAACTTGATCATAAACATCATCTTCAATAACTTGAAGTGACATTAAATAGATAAAGGAACATTGGAGACCTGCTAACTGTGAAATGAACCTCTTCGGTTAATTACTCTGGTCTGACTTCAGGGTTAACTTAGCCTGGCTATCGCGACTATATTGCTGCAAGCATATATATATATATATATATATGGAGCTTGCGAAATTGTAGTCGCGAAAGCCAGGCTAGGGTTAACTGGCAGTGACATCCACTTCTGGGAATACTGGAAGCTGCCTTGAATAGCCTAAAAACATACCTGAATGCTCCCGATCAGCAAACTGTAAAAACACCTGCTGATGATCAGTCGGTCTGACACATTCTGAGTCTACCAATGCATCATTTGTTTCTTACAACTAGTACATACATAAGAGGACAAGTCTTAAAGTCTCTTATCTTGGCTGTGAAGCTTTGCACTTCCTTCTGGGAGTTTTGGTGGTCTTCAGCTTGGCAGGTTTGCCATATTATTTTTTTCTAATAATGGAATTGATGGTGCTCTGAGAGAAGTGGGTTTTTTTTAAATCCAACCCCAACAGATCTTTGTTCTCAACCTGTTCAGAGTTTCATACTTTGCACTGCCTTTTGGAAAGCTGAACAACAGACACTTCTGATCATGTGACACTTGAATTGCAAACAGGTGGCCCGACTAATTATGTGAACTCTGATTGCAATTGGCAGCACAAGATCTAAACTTAGGGCTTTAAAATAAAGAGACAAAATATATTCACTTAATGTTATGAAATAAATGAGGAGGAAAAACAAAAAGAGGGTAAGGCAGTGATAAACCAGATAAACCAATTGTTAATAGTCCATAAACCATGGCTGAGAGGCTTAAGTGTGCCAACATGAGTCTCAATAGCATTCAAAATATGTTCATGAATGTTATGAATAAAATCAAGTTATCTTTGATGATTTGAACCTGTTTGAGCCTGATTTGAGTCAGTTTTGGTGGAGCTTAAATAAGTGTGTTTTACTTAACGCTGGCAGTAGCTTATATAGAACCATTTGTTTAAACAGCTAATCAAAGCAGAGTGCAGAAAATTATATGTTCATGTCCCTAATAAATTCTAAACACATTTTCAAATCCTGACTTTAATAACAAGGCGCAGAAGGGTGAATAACCACAAATTAAGCCAGGGGTCTGCCAGGATCATTTTAATCATAATTGCAGTGCAGAGTACAGTGGAGTTCATTAGTCATTAAGACATCAGCTCTCAAGTTCTTTGGCAACTTCTACCAAATCAAATCCTCCTGATATCAAAAGCCCTTGCATTCACACTGTGGAAGTGTAAAATTGACATCACTTAGACATTAAATTACATTCAGTAAATGTACAACAACTGAGTATCATGCAGAAGCTCTTGGATCTCTGTCATGCGTTTACATATAAATACCCACCAACACAGAGTCACTTTAGTTTAAAAGAATCCAATATGGACCCAAGAAACCTCTCAGTTGTGAGCAACACACACAACCCAAACTAAGAATGCACTGAGTATTTTGATATTTTTGACATCAATTGCATGCCTGTTTACGGCACATACAGCAATAGTTTGGCATGAAAACGCAAGACCTTACTTATTGCTGCATCTTAAAAATATCAAAATAGGACTTTATCACGTGCATAGAGCTGTTTTCTTTTTTAAAGGCAAAAGGTCATTTGAAAAGCCCCAAATGCAGCAGCACAATAAATTCTTACTATTCTTAAAGTGCCAAGAGGCCAAAGAAAGTGTCCCCTAAGCTTTGGACCTCACATCCAGGACAAAATTTGTGTAATACCACTGAAATGTCAACTAGTGCCCGTGTTTTTCCCAAACAGTAGCATCATTTTGTGGCAGTGACGCAGGAGCAGAGTTGTATTTACACACAGAGCTCCGTGCATTTGGCCCCTTAGTCGATCAGCGGATCTACTGGGTGGTTATGAGGTGAACAATCATGTGGATGATGCGAGATCCACGGGGGCACCTGCACAAATCCATGCTAGGGTTCCTGATTTTGTCCTCCAGGAGCTGGTCCAGCTCCCAACGCAGCTCCTTCACCAGTTCAGCCACCTGTGACACATATTAACAGAGTTTTTTTTAAAGCATCGATATTTTAACACTTTCATTTTCTTTTCAGAAAACGAGACAAGATTTTCGTGAATAAGAATACAAACGAGGACCTGATGTGAAGCCGCAGCGAATCGGATCCATCCATCATCCAGGGAGATGACAAACTCTCCCTTGTGCAGCTCCATGTTGACCTGACCGCCCCCGAACAGCACCAGCGGGTAGACGGACACCATGCTGCAGTCCCTGATGAAAACGCGGCTGGTTTTTACCTTCTCATGGTAAACCAGGTAGGGACTGTCATAGTGGCGCACCTGAGGCACAAACAGAACAACACATCGCTCATTTTTTCATGGCAGTTAATGAATTCATCCAGTTTTTATTGTTGCTTATTATATTCCTCAGATCTTTTTATAGGAGTCTCTTTCATTTATTTTATTGCGTTTTTACTGTTTGGAATGAAGATTTATTTAATCGCTTTGTTTGTTTTGATGTTTTAAGGGGCTTAAGACAATGCTCACCGTAAAGTTGACAGATGAGGGATGCACATGGACGCAGCCATCGTTCTTGGTCATGAAGCGGAGCTCATTAGCTTTGGGCTGCATCTTCATTGCTCCTTTACTGGTCATCTTGAAGTTCCCCTGAGGAGCTCGTACCTGGATCCAACAGCAACATAAAGCATGACACGGTTTCTTAAAAGGTTTGGTTATTTAACATCTTTCTTCAAAATTAAAGACGGATAATGAGCGAGCACCTGGACCACATTGGGATAAAGCGCGGCACACAGCATGGCCGACATCAGTCGGATGTTTTCAGAGTTGAGGTTCGCCTGGGAAGACAAGCATTACGTTTTCAGATATCACATGATTTTTCTTTTACATTAAGATGACATGACTGATGATGTTTTGTGCATGTTTCACCTCAGGACCGGTAGCCTCCAAAACACCGTCCGTGCCTTTTGAGGACATGCGCTCAATGATCCTGGCCCTCAGTCCCTCTTTGATGAAGCCGATGTCAGACAACAACTCAGCAAACTGTCTCTTCAGACTGGCGATCTCCTGAACGAGAAATGTTCGATTGGTGTCAAAATAACTTAAAATTATTTGCTGGTTGATTTGACTAAATAGATTACGTTTTTCGTTATTTAGTAATCTGAAATGAAAGCAAGCTGAAGCTGCCTGACCTGTAAGCCGCGCCACGACAGAAAGTTCTCCCTGCAGTAGAAGAAGCTGGCCTGGTTGCCATTCTTTGCAGCACAGCACCACCCCTGCAAGACAGAAATAAGCCAACACATAAAAAATAAACTCAAGCTGTGGCAGTTTTGCTTACATGCAACTAAAAATAAATAATGTGTACTTTATAAGCCTGTAACAGAGCCAGATGGTCACTATTGGCAACTGCAAAGGAGAGTTTCTTCTCATTGGCTTCCTCTCGCTTATCCCACGGAGACACCTGGAAAGTAATATAAAAATATAAAAAGTTTATGGGATGTAAATAAACACAGAATCTTTGTTACTTTTTTTATCATCACACGGTTTCTTACAAATGGTGATTTGAAGGCCAGACTGGCGGCAATGGTAAGTGCTGAGTCGAGGCAGCGGAAGATGGCACCGAACAGCATGAGCTTTCCGATGCGTACGTCGACCGGCAAGCAGGCCAGGTGGTAGCCCAGCGGGGTCAGCTTCTCGTCTACAGTCAGGGCCCCCAGGTCCTGTAGGCGCTGCTTGGCCGCTTGCAAGCTCCCTAAAGCCGGAGGCTCGATGAGCCGAGAGAAGACCGACTCCAGTGGCTGCTCAGCAAACACGTCCAGGATCTTGATTCTAGAAAAGAGAGGGAAAGACGTTTCCAAGCATGAATATGTTTATCAGCAGAGATGACAAAGCTGCTCGGCGGACAGATGGACGCACCGGAGGCAGAGCTGCTCTAGAGGCACTCGCTGGATCTCAGGCAGCTGCTGCTCAGCCAGGTGGTGTTGGAAGCAGTGGCTGGTGAAGAGATGGAAACAGACTCCCGAGGCCACGCGACCTGCGCGACCCTTCCTTTGTAGCGCGTTGGCCCGAGAAACCCACGAATCCTCCAAGCTCTCCATACTTTTAGATGCATCATACCTGCAGATAGAAAAACAGGATAGACTTAGAAATGTGGACTCAGTCCAACTAAAGATGAAATTATAAAACTTTATCACAAACCCATATCCCTTAGTGTTATCAGTATCAAAACATGGAAAAATCAACCATCGTGTGTTTAACTTGCGATTCAAATAAGATCATGTTACCTCTTCTCCTTCATCTTGCCCGAGTCCACAACATACACCACATCGTCAATGGTTACAGAGGTCTCAGCGATGTTGGTGGAGATGATGATCTTTGTGACACCTTCTGGAGGCCGGCTGAACACCGCCTGCTGCTCCTCGTTAGACAAGGTTGAGTGGAGAGGGTACACCACACACCTGGTGAGTGTGTGTGTGAGACCGACTCAGTCAGCATTACAGACGGATTGTGCTCATTTTATTTCCACATCACTGTAGATCAAAGAAATGTGCGTAAACACACACACACAGACCTGGATTTGCCCCTGTTGTTGAACAGTCTGTTGGACTGCAGCTGCTCATAGAGCATCTTGATCTCAGCGAGGCCGGGCATAAACACCAGAACCGCACCTGCAGGCCCACACCAACACAATAAACACACACGAAATGTTGTGGATTTAACTCGGCTGGTTTGATAGTGTTTGTCCTACCTGGTGGGTAGCTGTGCTTTCCATCAACTATCCACTCCAGCACACTCTCCACCAGGTCCATGTTAATCTTGTCCAGATCCATTGAGGCAAGGGTCTTCAGCACAGCTTTCTTAGTATCTACAGGAACAACAAGTGTTCAATATCATGATTAAGTAATAAAAATTTACTTGATTATCCCTGGATATAAAGTTTGAGCCCTGATTCAAAAGATTTTTGAATTTTTAACACACCTTTATATCTGACTGTGAGCTCTTGCAGGCTGAGCTGCTGGTCTGGGATCGAGTCTTTCACAAAGTCCTTCTTACAGAAAGACATGTAGTTCCAAACGTCGTCACCCAGGTCATCTACCACGCTCCTCGGCTCTCCTCTGACCCCTTTCCCACTCGCAGAAGAAGAAGTTTGCTTCCCTGAGCGCATGTAAGGGCTGCCATCCTCAATGACATAACTGCACCCAGATATCCACGTTATTACATTTCATCGTAGTCATCAGCCAAGTTTAACCAAACAAACATGTTCTCACCCAGTTTTAAAAATTGCATCTTCAAGGAAGAACTGGTCAACAGGGAAGGTGCGTCCTGCAAACACAAATAATCATTACCAAACAGAGGATCTTGTTAGGAAGGAACATCATACGTAGGATCTGTGCACGTTATGGTTGCTTACCTGGTATGTGGACGGTAGGACAATTATAGAAATACTCAGAGAAAAGGTTGGCATTTAGAGTGGCACTCATTAGAATAATCTTCAGGTCTGGTCTTTGAGCAATTAAGTCCTTTAACACCAACAGCAGGAAGTCACTGAAGGTGATAAGTGAGAGGAAGTCTTCAGGAGACATGGAACAAGGAAATAGTCCAAAAGGAAATGGAGCAGAGAGAAAGTCTACCCGAGGCGACAGCATTATCTCACCTCTCCTCCGTTCTCTCATGCACCTCATCCACGATGACATGTGTGACCCCTCTGAGGTCGTCGTCGCCCTCCAGTCTCCTCAGCAACACGCCTGTGGTGCAGTACAGCAGTCTGGTGGCTGACGACTGACAGAGAGGGGAGGCAGGGATTTAAGATAAATTTTTGCTCCATTTACCAAAAGAATTCTGCCAAAAACAATGTTTCAGATTAGTGGACCCAAACGCGTCACTCTGCTGGATTAGGAATGAAAAAAGGAGTTGTACTAGTACTGATCAAGCTAATAAAAGGCTTCGATATCTCATTTTCACTAAAAACAAAAATTTCTTGCCAGTGATTTTCTTAACACAGATATGGAGAACGTAAAAGATTCTCTCCATGTTGCATAGCAGCGTCAGGGAAAGTATCACTGACAAACTTAATATCATCAAATGTCCGGCGTCATGCCTCCAGACGTGGAATGTGTCCATACCCTGACGCTCTCCAGGCGGATCTGGTAGCCCACCGAGTTGCCAAGAGACTCTGCACGCTCCTGTGCAACTCTCTGAGCCACGGCGATGGCAGAAATACGGCGAGGCTGAGTGCAGATGATGTTGGCCACATTCACGGGAGAACCGCTCAGAGACGCGTCCAGGATGAACTGTGGAATCTGTGTTGTCTTACCACAGCTGCAAGAAGACAGCAGAGAAGGAACATCCTGTTTCTACCTTGCATATGGTACTGTTTCCATTTATTGTTGCATGTTTAAGTGAAATATATCAGAGCGATGTGCTGCTCTGTACTACCTACCCCGTCATCCCACTGACCACCAGCACCTGACATCTGTCCAACATATCTAGGATGTTGTCCTTCTCCTGCCATGCTGGCAGGCTCTGCCTCTGCTCCAGCATGGACTTGAAACGCCTGGATGTCTGGATTTAAAAAGAAAATGGAAGAAAGGCTGGAATGTGTCCATTGTACCAAGTGATAATATAGCTTTCAACTTTTATTGTTCTTTTGTTCTACCCGTTTCTTCTGGAAGTCTCGGCACAGCTTGCCGTTTTCCTGCAGCATGTTGTCCATCTTCTGATTGTGCTTATTCACCATCTTCTTCCTCAGGTTGACGTAACTTTCGCTCTCAACTGGAACAGCCTCCTCCGCATCCTCATCCCTCTCATCCAACTCCTCTGTCTCTTCTCTTTCTTTCACTTTAAAGACCAAAAAGAACATTTTAGTAAATACAGCTTTGACTTCTACATAATAAAGAAAAAATAAAAATCAACGGCAGAACCGTTTTTTTTATCTTGATAACTTACAATCTACGGGTTTTTGGTTATTTGTAGCCTTTCTACTGTTTGTGTAATTACTGCTGCTGCTTTCCTCGGTGGGACTGCTCCTCACCCTTCTGTGCTTTACTGTGGGGAGAGGGGGTGGAGGAAGAGCCACTACAGGCGGCGGTGTGCTGTACTTGTGATGACTGACAGCCAACAGCTCTTTCATGCAAACTTCATCTTCACACAAGGTTATCAGAGTGTAAACAACGGGTTCGCTGCACTTTGCTGCAGTCAGCGCCTCTCCGAATAACCTTTCAGTGACGCTAAGCCTCCCTGCAGCCCCGACAGACTCATCATTGGTGCTGAAGGCCACAATTGGTGGCTGGTAAGGGTAGCGGTTTCCTTTGGGGAAGCGGATCTCCAGCTCATACTCAGGGGGGGAATAACTGCTAAAGCCGGGTTGGCTCGGGCCTTTAAAATCGGAAGAATCGGCCCAAGACTTTTCTTTTTCTGGCTGTTCGTGCCGGAACTTGCATGTCTCTCCGAAGCGGCAGCCTTGGTCCTTCAGGTAGAATCTGCAGATGTTTTTTGCAGCTCCTCCCCCGTTACGGCCCGCAGCCTTTTTTCCGTTCTTTGCAGCATTGATTGAAAGGAACGGAAGATCCAGGCTAACGATCCAGACCATGTTGGCGATGCGCTCACTGAAGCGCTCGCCGTAGATGGCAGTGAGCGCCAGAGCCTCCTCCTGCCTCTGGCTCAAACACTCATCCATCGGTATCCCCTGGAGGTCGTCAGGGCAAACTGCTTTTTCTCCATAGCGCTCGCTGAAAAGCTGGAGGAGGAGTTTTTCCAACGTAGCCCCGAATTCACCGCCACCAGACTCCAGCGCCTGTTTGCTGCGCTCCCTGTCAAATCCATACCTAATCAGAAAAACAGGAGAAAAAGGAGGTTACACAACAAAAAGTGCATTTCAGCTCAGAAATCAAATATGCAAATGTCAATCCCGACACCGTACAAATCACCTGCAGAGTTTCCCGATTGCAAATAAGGAGATGACAGGCTCTGGGGTGGGGCGGTCGTCATCAATCTCTGGGTCATAATCAGGGCTCTCTGCCCTCTCCACAGGCTCGTCATTAGTGGTCCAAAACTGGCCTTCCTCACGGGGATCCAACTCATCAAACTCCTCTTCGTCTTCATTTGAGAAGTCTGAGGCAGATTCTCTGAGGCAAAGGGGATGACGAGACTTCATTAGAAATGACTCGTTCAACAAATGAAAGGCTACACATAAACACACAGTACTTACTCATAGGGCTCATCTAAACCCTGTGTCTGTAGCTCCCTTAGTAACTCTTTAAGCTGCTCTTGGTTCTCATTGGTCATAAAGATCCTCTGCATAGGCATGTTGCTGGCCTCTGCTTTGATGCCGCCAGTTGACTTTGAGCATATCCTCGTATTGGCCAGGGACTTTGGGAATGCCCTTCCACTACTTTCAGGTTCCCTTCTTTTATCTCGGCCTTGGGCTCGGTCTCTACCAGCGCCCCGACCACCACCACCCCGACCACCACCGCCTCGTCCTTTGCCAGGTCTGCAAATAAACAGATGAGAAAGAGACAAAGGGAGGGTTTAACATCAGTAATCATGCACTACATTATTTTCACATCTAATGGTTATTTGCTTAACTATTTATTTCAAAAATACCTGCTGGGGCGGGAGGGGCCAAAATCAAGGCTGAAATCTCCATCTTCATCCCAGCCACCTGCTCCTCCTTTTCGGCTTCCACCTCTTCCTCCACCTCCTCCTCTTGGCTTGTTGAATTTCCCCCCTCCTCTGTTTGGCTTTCCACCTTTCCTCCTCGCACTCATCTTTTTGTTAAATCACAAATTGAGCACAGATGTCAAATTTTTCATGAAATATTAAATGAACTATTGTCTCTCTCTCTCTTTCTCTCTCTCTCAAACACACATACACACACACAGAAAAACATACCTTCAATCAGTGTCCCTTCATGCCCCCAAACAAATCTTTGAAAGAAAAAAAATGCATTGAAAAGACCTTCTGAGCTTTATTATCCTAGAATCAGAGGAGAGAGCGCTGCTGGTTGCAAACCCTGGCAGAGCAGGCAGCTACTGTACATCCACAGCAGAGCACAGAGTTACATACGTAGCTGAGGGGCGACTTCAGTACAAGTGCGAGCAATGAGATGGTGGCTGACACACAACGCTGGTGGCTACAATTATGCAATCAAACTAAAGGCTAACAACACACCAGTGCGATAGTTATTCAGTTTAAAAGCTCCACGGTCGATTATGTGCATTGTTGTCACGACAAAAGAGCTCGTGTTGTAAATTCTCACATATAACACGGTGTGGCGTGAGGAAACCCATGCTACATAACAAGCTAACAGTTAGCAGGCTCACCTCAGCTTTAACAAGCTAACTGTGAAACGCCTCCCTGCCAATTGACACGTTTGGCTGCTTAAAACTGAATTGTTATTGTGAGATATGTCATAAATATCAGTGTCCAACAGGACTCACACTACTGAACTTTATTAATACGAACAAAAGTGAACCTACTGTTTTACACACCGGCTGCCTTCATCTCCTCCATTGGAGGAAATTAAGAGTTCAAAGTTTCTTTTCCGGTTACTGTTTTGCATAAAAATACTTACAATAAATTTTGATTATTTGTCTTAAAGACGATAGTTGTTTATATGAAATACATTGTTTTACTTCTGTAAAATAAAAATTAATTAATTAATTTTTTTTTTTAAAAACTTTTTGAGCTGAGTTAGTAGTGGCCTAGTAACCATGGCAACAGCGCTTAGCCAAGAGCTACCACAACTGAAAACTTGCTACCTGACGCCAGGATTGGTCACTTTCAGGATGTTTGAGTAAACCTAGCGTCAAAGTTCGCTTTTTGACATCTCCCTCAAGTTTGTTTTCAGTTGTTTAACCTGTCACATCTTTTCACATCGCAGAAGTTGTCCGGTAAACAGCGTCTGCTGTCGGCTCTCTGACAACCATCTGCCAGCCCGAGGAAGCTGTCACGGATGTCTGGTGGGGTGTTATTGTGATTGTGAATGTGATGGCTGACATCAAACACACACACATACAAATCAGTCTGCCTTCGCTTTCTTCAGTCTGCTTTTAATGATTTTCACTTTCAGACAAAAGGGAGGGGGATTCTTCGATCACTGATGGTAAATATCGACGTCTTCATTGCGAATATACATGATCATGTGACAGCAATGGTGTTTGATGCACGTTTATATTTACAGGAGATGGACCTAGAAAGGTTTCCTACATTTTCCCAAACGGGGACAGATATGGTGAGTGAGAATTGCCAAAGGTCCAAGAGTCAGGAGAACTCAAGATAAATTAAAGTTATCCCCGAGATAAACAAAACTCCAATAAATAAACCAAATTCAGCCCCCAAAACAGTATAAATGATCACAAAGATACATTTGATTGTTATTGTCTACATTTAATGCCAGGAGAACAGGCCTGCAGTCATTTATTGAATTGGAAAGACCTCAGGTGGATCTGTCAGGTTCTTGACCGAAAACACATTTCCCTAAAACTAGTTTGAAAATGAGCAAACAAGAAGGACTTTTTAAATCTTGCAGAAAGGCTTGAGAACTTTTACTCTTGGCCATTTAAAAGAAGCCAATAAAGCCTGACTATTGGGAAGTAAAATCTAAGAAATCGTCTTGTGGATTGACTGGCAAAAGACAAAGAAAGAGGAAATTACTGCAAAGATCCAAAGTAACAGATGCCAATTAAGCACAAACAAATGCAACATAGAAATATAAAATGACAACTAAGAGATCCAAAACAGCCACCATAAAAATGTCCACAAAGGTACAAACCAACTACACAACTACATAATAATAGTGTAGAGAAATGCTGTGACAACAGATGACAGTTACCACTATTGCATAACATTTTTATTTGTTCAACACAGAGGGGGAGTGCAGCAGATCTGGAGGAATACCGGTGAGGAATGGCACTGGGAAACACACGTCAGCTGCCGGTCTCGTGTACACTGGAGAGTGGTGCGAGGACAAAGTATGTTTGCTGCGTGTGTGTCCTCTTTTAACATGTTTATGACCTTGCAGTGATGGTTAGTGATGCATGCTCTCCCTCTCCAGATGCAGGGCAGAGGTACCCTGCAGCATCCGTCTGGAGCTGTTTATGAAGGAGCTTTCAAAGACAGTATGTACCACGGCATTGGCACATACACCTTCCCAGATGGCTCTGTGTATAAAGGGCCGTTTCACAAAAACAGGTACACTTTTACAATTTCTTCCTTTCTTTAGGAGCATATATGTAAAATACTTGAGCACTTTAAAATTATTATATTTTCTTTTGTTCACACAGATAACGCAACTTTTGAATGTCTTTGTTCTAGGTTAGAGGGAGATGGGACTTATATTGATGCCCAGGGAGTAGTTTGGACAGGAGAGTTCTACGGCAAAGCAGCACTTGGCCTCAAAATGCAGCACAGCATCTAAGCAAAGCAAGGCTTTATGTAACACACAATCTACACTGGAATTGAACTGTATTGGAAAATACTCATATGGATCGTCTTCATGCATTTGTCAGGGTTCATTTTATGAGTGTTATGAATGCATTTAATGTATTTAAATTCTAACAGATAAGCCTGAAGCTACATATGAACTATATATGCATTTCAGTGGGTAAATGTCTATGAAATTAGTGAGTCATGTTTGTTGCCTTACTGGTTGCCTCAGTACGGCAAGTGTCCGTTTGTCTACGCTTCATTAAACGCATGAAATATCACACAAGTGTTCCTTTTCTGTCCCCTTCGGCGCTCTGCTTTGAAGTGTTGAAGAAACTGCGATGCATCTATTCTTAAAGATCTCCCCTCTGACTGTGCATCATCTTGACTCAGTGTGAGCGAGGGGAGTTTTGCATCATCCCACCACCCCTAGCCAGTCACAGAGGAGGGGGTTACATCCCCGTCCATAACAGCTGGAGTCAAAATTAGCTCGGGGGAAGCGTGCGAGAACACGGCCAGCTTGACCCTCAGTGTGTCCGCTTGTGTAACTTGCACAAGTCACCATGAAAATAAAAATAATCAGATGAAACTTTCAAGTGTTGAACACCGTTTAATATGCAACTCTGATATTATTTGTCACTCTATTGTAGAATGCCTCTATGGATCTGTAATTGCACATACCCCTGAACAAAGTCAGAACTGAGTATTTACCGTTTCCAGACTATACAGATATGGAAGAGTGAGTAACAAAAACACAAATACTGTAAATAACATCCATAAAATGCTAAACACCTCTGGTGAAATATTGTACCAGTTACAAGAAACAGCTATTTCCATTGTTTGTTTAATTTTTCAGATAAAAAAAAAAAAAAAGAAATCAAACCTTTGTATTGCAAACCTTCTGTAATGATTTAAATGCAAGAACTGTCAGAGATTACAACAAAATAAACAGGAAATGGCACTCAAATTTGGCACAATATACAAAAAAAGGGGAAGAAATCTCATTTGAAACGTGACAAACACAAACTCACAATCGTGTTTTGTAGCAACG